>MCJB01001927.1:12709-46377 GCA_002018475.1 Nicotiana obtusifolia
ATCATCACAGCAATCACAAACAATTTCCAACAAGAGAACAATGCATCACATCAAACTCCCAATTAGGGAAATAACAACATCAACAACCATCCTGGCCAGGGGGAAATCAGTTATAACCAAACTATACCCGACTCCTATTTAACTAAATAAAAGTTAATAATTCATTACCGTCTATGTTTATCAATTAACCTCCCAACCCCTTTATCTTTTCGTTAAACCTAGACACGACGCTACTATTGTAACACCGGACCCCTTTTTAAATTCCTATGAACTCCTAAGACGATACCCATGACTTAGACACGAAACCTCTAATTATCTTTTAACAATTCCTTATTTAACTAGTTCATTTAACAATCTAAATTATGATGAAAAGGGGAACATAATCCATAATCAATAGGAACAATTACAATGCTCATTTCATGTGGTAGGCATACCACCCGCCCTCAATTCACAATAATATCACGGATAACATCCGGCGAATTAGAACCATAATTGTTCTTGCATCTCCCCAATATCACAATAACTTTCAACAATTACAATATTAATGTACAACGATTATCAACATACGACCCACGATCATGTTCGACACCAACGTATAGGTACTCGTCACCATACCTATACGTTGTTCTCAACGAGAAACAATTTAGCACGTAGCACATAATTTCTAATTCCTCAAGCTAAGGCTAGAACGGACACTTACCTCGCTTGGCAATGGAGATTCAAGGTTCCGACAAACCTTTGCCTTGAAAGTTTGTGTCCGAAGGCTCCAAATCTAGTCACAATTAATTTAATACGCTCAATACCCATAATAAACACCAATTCCATAGGAATTTACAAATTTTCCGGGTAAAATTCTGAAATTAAACTCAAAATTGACAGTGGGGCCCACTTCTCGTAATCATACAAAACCCACAAAATGTAATGACCCATTCCAATACGAGTCCATGCATATAAAATTTGTCAAATTCCGACACCGGATTGACCTTCAAATCCAAATTTTTGTTCTTGGAAGATTTGGAAGAAAAAATCTGATTTTTCTTCCATAGATTCATGGATTCATGATGTAAATGAGTATGGAATCATGATCTATGAAGGATTTATGATAAACAACACTTACCCCGATGTTTTCCTTGAAAATTGCTTCAAAAATCGCTTCAATCCGACCTCCCTATCTCAAAATATGTTAAAATGACCAAAACCCCGTTTTATAGACCACATTCTGCCTCCAGCGCCACGGGGGGCGCCGGGCGCTGCCCATGGTGCTGCTTCCAGTGGCCTCCGCTGCCTTCACTGCCTCGGGCGCTCTGGGCGGCGCCGGGCGCTGTCCTGGGCGCTGGAATTTTCCCCTGACATAAAATAGGCATAACTTCTTCATACGATGTTCGAATTGGACGATTCTTTTTGCTATGGCTCCAAAATTTCGATACGGATCTAATGCTTCAAACAAAACTGAATTTGGAGTTCATTTGCATAATTTTATACTGATTATTCTTGGAGGTACGATGTTGACGCCTTCTTGAAAGGCTAAAATTACGCCCTGTCCACCACTCAAAATCCATCCAAGATCCTCGGGACTTTAACCAAACATGAACACATATCCTATAAACTTACTTAAACTTGTTCCAACCATCGGAACGCTAAAATCAACATCGTATTATCAAGTTCGCATCGGATTCAAGCCTAAGAATTCCAAAAATTTCTAAATCGTTCTTTTGATCCGAACCCGACCAAACCACGCCCGAATGACCTGAAATTTTGCACACAAGTCTTATTTCACATAACGAAGCTACAGCAACTTCCGGAATTCCATTCCGACTTTCGGATCAAAATTTCGCCTATCAACCGGAAATCGCCAAAATTTGAACTTCACCAATTCAAGCCTAATTCTACACAGAACTTCCTAAACTAATTTCGATCACTCTCCTAAGTCATAAATCCTCTCCCGAAACTAACCGAATCATCGAAATTCACATCCGAGCCTTCTAACTCATAAGTCAACGTACGGTTGACTTTTACAACTTAAGTCTTTTTGAAAGAGACTAAGTGTCTCATTACTTACCGATTTCACTCTGAATGCAACTTATTCAACTTGATTTCATACAATATAGATAACGAAATAAAACGGGTCATCACACCATACCAAACCATTAATCAGTTACCTCAAATCCACGTGTACACCATCAAGAAGGCGCATGAGAGGTTGACCCTAGGGGGGTAGATCCATATCCATAAGCAACATGACCAATTCAATGTGATATCAGCCCGGCGTGGTCACATGCTCAATATCATACTCCACCCAACATAGTCACATGCATAACAATACAATCCGCACAGCGTGGTCACGAGCATAATAACACAATCCGCCCAACGTGGTCACATGCATAACAACACAATCCGTCCGGCATGGTCACATGCATAACAACACAATCCGCCTAGCGTGGTCATATGCATCTAGTCCAAATCATATCATATAGAAGCAAATATACAAGAATACATGTATATGATGAACGAATATCAGATTTCATGCTCCTGGACTAGTATAATGACATGCTAAAGTGTAGGCATGTGTAAAGTGTGCTATCATAGCTCAAATCGGCAATTTCATTACAGAAATAACAATTATCAAGTTCATTCAAGGAATTAGCTTCTATGTAACCTCAAACATGGATCAAATAGTTCACAACAAGGTTACAAGTATGAGAAAGATCACAACTTAATGCTTAACACCCAATACAAGGCATATCATGGCCTAAGCACTACCCGGGCATGGATAAATATCCTGGTGCTCGCATAGGCTCAAACCCCACACATATACGCATCTATAGCACATAGCTATCACAAATAACTTAGGCAACTAGTGTCTCAACCAAGTTTAGGTAAGAAACGTACCTCAAGCAAGCCTAATCACTCTACTAATAAGCCCTTCCCACATGCATCAACCTCCAGACAGCCCGAATCTAGCCAAATTAACTTAATATAATCAATAAAAGTCATAGAAATTGATTCAACATGATAAAGTTAAGATCTTTAACCAAAATCAAAAAGTCAACCCAAAAAGTCAACCTCGAGCTTGCACCTCGAAACCCGACAAAACTCACAAATTCGGAACACCCATCGCTATATGAGTCTAACCATACCTAAATCATCAACTTCCGACCTCAAATCGACCGTTAAATCCTCAATTTCTCCAATTCAAATCACCGACTAAAAGATAAAAATAAAGGTGGAATTATGAATAATGGACAAAACCCGAGTCAAAAATTTTTATCCCAATCAAAATTGTGAAAACCCCCCTCCAAAATCGCCCAAATCTAAGCTCCACAACTAAAAATATAATATAATGACTCAAACCCTCGAAATAGAGTACTATAAATTCTGCCCAGGCATTCCTCCACGAATGCGGGAAAAGCCTCACGTTCGGGAAGCATAAACTTCGCCAGCTGCCAAAACCTCCTTCGCGAACTTGATGCCCTTATCGTGAATGCAATGACCAAACAACTCCATGCCTACGCGAACACGAGAACTCCTACGCAATCGTGAAGGTTTAAGGCCCGATGCCCCAAGCCGACCTCCCTTCTACGCGAACTCGTCGTCCTTCACGCATTCACGAAAGCCACTGGTGTCCAAAGCATCGCGATCGCGATTCCCTACTCGCAAACGCGAAGAAAAACACACCTGCCAACCAAGAAAACTGTATGAGAATGCAACCATTGTGTTGTGAACGCGTAGAAGAACCAGACACCAGATCAGCTGTCCAAACATGAAGAAAATGGTCTTAAACTCATCTGAAACACACTCGAGGCCCCCGCGATCCTGTCCAATCACATCAACCAATATCAAAACATAACAGAAACCTACTCGAGGCCTCAGACCACACAAAACAACATCAAAACCATGATTTGTAGCCTAATTCAATACTAATGAAACTAATGAACTTTCCAAATTTAAAACTAACGGTGAACAAGCCTAAGCACCTTGGAATGACCTCAAATTTTGCACACAAGTGATAAATGACACAACGGACCTACTCCAACTCCTGGAATCAAATTTTGAACCCGATATCAACAAGGTCAACTCTTAGTCAAACTTCTCAACCTTCCAAACCTTCAAACTTCCAATTTTTTTCCAGAATGCACCAAATCAACCTACGGACCTCCAAATCAAAATCCGGACATACGCCTAAGTCCAAATTCACTATAGGAAGCTATTAGAACCATCAAAACTCCATTTCAGAGTCTACTACACAAAAGCCAAACTTCGATCAATTCTTTCAACGTAAGGTTCCAGCCTTGTGACTAAGTGTCCCAATTTACTCTGAAACATCCCTGAAATCAAACCAACCACCCTGGCAAGTCACATAACCAAAAATTAATATAGAAAAGGCACTAAATAGGGAAAAGGGGATACAACACACAAAACGACCGGCCAGGTCATTACATAACTCTACACTGGTAATGCACTGCATGAAGACTGAATTAGAGCACCGCGAGCGCGCTGATAAGCTGAAGGAACATTCCTACTAGAATAGCCTCTCCCAAAAAGATCTATACTTTAGACAAGGAACCATTGAAGTTGCCCAAAAGTCGGGGCTCATGCCTCACATCACCATGGCCTCCTTTCCCTGACCTCGAATGGACTCAATCCTGCACGCTACATCCACTGTTTGAAGGAATGTAGTCCTAGTCTCCACCTCCATAGCCAGATCAATCTTGATACCGAAATTCAACACCGCACGAACCTCCTCACCTTTCAACCTTGGTGGGGATCAGAAAAGCTGCATGATGAGATAGATTAGTGAATCTTATCTCATACTCGATCATAGGCATGCGACCTTACTTGAGGTGCTTAAACCGACTACGTGTCCCATCCTTCTTCGTGAATGAACCTCTCTAAGAAGAGATGTGAAAACTAACCCCAGGTAAGTGGAAGCGACCCTGCTGGCCTGCTATGCTCATATGACTGTCACCGCCTCTTGGCTGGCCCTTTGAGTTGGACACTATTGAAATATACCCCATTCCACTCAACCAAACCAAGATTCAATAGAATATCCTAACAAGCATCTAAGAAATCTTATGCATCAATCAAAGGATCACCATCAGACTATGGAGGAATCGTCTTCCTAAACCGATCAAACCTCTTGTGCTCCTCCTTAGATGTAGTTACCTCCGCTACTGGCCTAACTGCAACCACGAGTGGATTTCCTCCAATCGTTACTACTCCTGGTGTCTAATACATGGCAGCAACCTAATCAAAAGTATGCGATAACAACACGATAGGGGTCCAAGAACTACTAAGGAAAATCAAGAAACGTGTGGAAGCTAAAAGAAAATAAAGAAACAAAAAAGAAGATAAAAAATTAAAGATAAATCAAATTCGAGAAAGAGTTTCTTGAATTCAATAAGTACATTTTTGAAGTTGAATCCTAACAACAAAAATTAGCTAACGAAGAACTAATCACCTTTGATAGAGAAACAAAAAAAAGAGATAGATTGTGAAACCCGACCCTTTAGAATAACAAGAACAATAATAAGCCTAAACTTATCACCTTTCTTGAATGCCTAGAAGTGATCTAAGATTTTGAATAGGGTTTAATCTTACCACCTTAATTTGAGTCTTGAATGTTGAAGATTAAATTAAAGAGTAGCAACACACAAGAGTGCAAGAACAATCTCACAATTTTTATTGATATTGTCTATAATAATCTATGTCTAAAAACAAAGAAGAAACCCCTTATATAGTACACGGGGTCATGCAATTAAGGCTAAAAAATAAGAAAATAAAGTCATAAACTACTTTGGACAAAAGTCCAACTACCTTAGGAAAAGGAAAAAGACTATGAAACAAAAACCAAGCCAATCTTGGAAAGTAACTCCAAAAATCTTAGGAAAAGGAAAACATAACCTTAAATAAATAAGAAAGCAATAAATATAGTCCTAAAATATGTGGAAATAAGTTTTAACCAATCTAGGATAGGATCTTGAAAGTTCCAAACCAATCTTTGATAGGATCTAGGAAATTTTTAAGGCAACTTGCAATCAACTTGGCACCAACTTGTACTTAACTTCTAGCACGCCCATTGTACCCTTCTTGGACATCAAGTAAGTCCTTTTGATGTTATAAAAACGTGGATTTATGTAGGACTTCATGGGCTGCAAGTTTGGACACATTTTAGGTGCCAAATTGGTCCAAAAGTGGATTGATTAGGATCTTCTTCAAAGGATGTCTCTTGGGATCTAATCCACCTCTTCTTGGACATGAATTTGGGCCATATAATAATTACAACACCTAGAAAACTCATTTACTTTTTCCTTGAGCTCTTCTTCTTAAATAACAACTTCTTTATTCGCTCTCGAAGTCCAATGACCTTGTTTTGCAACCTTTTAGATTGAGATCTTGTTAAAGGCCCTCTTTGAGATATCAAAGCTTCATCCTTGTCCTTGAATAGAGTTGAGCCTCCTCGGATGCTATCAGTATGAGTAGCAGGAGGCTGTGCTCTCCCTTCCTGAGAAGTAGCCGGTGCCACAGGAAGTACTCCAGCCTATGCCAAAGCCTCCACAAGCCTAACCAAATGAACAAGAGCATCCTGAAATACTGCTGTAGCAATAAACCCCTCTAGGACCTGAGCTGGTCTAACCAGCTCACCCTATGCTGGAGCTTGCTCCTCAATCGGAACTGCTGGAGGATAAACAAAAGGTGCTCTAGCTCGACCACGGGCTGGAATATGCTCTACCTCTAGGGGAAACTATGCGAGCCCTAGTATTGGCTCCAACTCTATCTCTCCTACTGCCTTAATGGGCCAGTGGGACTACAGCCTCATTGCCACTTCCTAAAGTACGTGTTCTCACCTTCAACAAGAGAATAGAAAGATAAGGATTCAAAATTTTGGATAATAAAGCCGCACGATAGTGAAAGAAAGGGAAGTTTCATAACATCATATATCCTCTAAGAGATAAGTACATATGTCTCCATACCAGACAGCAAAACTCTACTGAACCTGCTTGTGACTCGTGAGATCTCACAACTAGCGCTCTGATACCAAGATGTCATAACCCAAAATCCACCTTAGGCCATAATGGCACCTAGATATACTTGCTAAGCAAGCCAACTCATAGTCAATCAAATATAGTTTAGGTTCCTTTAATTACCAGGGTCATAACATAAATAAAGATAAAAAATAATCTTGAAATAGTATAATATCTAATCCAATTTTAACATGGTCTGAACACGACCAAAACAGTACAACCCCGAAGGACTAGGTGACATACGTACACGAGCAACTACTAAACAAATACAAGTCTGTACACATAAGTGAAATTGTTTGAGAAAACAAAAATAGACCGGATATAATAAAAGATAGGGACTCAGGAACTATGGAATGAATCATGAGGTGCATCTCACCCTAAGTCTCTAAGCAAATAACTAGGCTCAACAAGAGGCTCCGCTTGTACCCACCTGAGGATCTGCACAATAAAATGTGCAAAAGTATAGTATGATTACACCAAAACCGGTGCCCAGTAAGTATCAAGTCTAACCTCGAATAAGTAGTAGCAAGGCTTTAGAAAACATGATACTTACAACACAAATATAGATAACAAAACTTAGAACTGAAACAGTAAATAATTCATGAACGACAGGTTATAAAGATATAAAACAGTCCAAAGATATAGAGCGTGCTTTTTCAATTTATGATATAATCATAACGCTACTCATATGTGTCATTTAAAAATGGGATGCTTCAATCAACGGAGTCGTGGCTCCCAACTAGCATATATACGTGACATGCAACAGTTAGTATCAAAATGAATTCTTCTAAATGAGTCAGGGATGTTTGGGCATGCTCAAAACTCTATCACTCACCATAACCGGTACACGATCCATGTACCACGATACACAATCCATCTATCACGACCCAAAATCCCCCCTTAGGCCGTGATGGTGCCTAGCCGTACTTGCTAAACAAGCCAACTCAAAATCATAAAACATAAACCAAATTCCCTTGATTAACATTGTCATATTATAAATAAGGATAGAAAATATTTCCAAAATAGTAACAATATATGATATAGTCATTACACAGCCCAAACACTACCAATACAGTATTATTCCCCAAGAACTAGGTGGCATGAGCTCACGAGCAACTACGGAAATAGAACATGTCTGAATACATAACAAAACTGCCTAAAATAACAAAAGAGACATGAACTGATAAAATAGGATGGGGACTTGGTCACTGCAAAATGAATCCATGGAATGCTAGTTGAATACAATATAAATAACAATATTGACTATAAAACAAATCGGGTTGAGAGAGGTTAGATTCTTGGTTGAGTTGGGCTTAGCTCAGGCCCAATTCAGTTTTACAAGACACACTAGTGGCATGTGAAATAATAGAAGCAGCGTCTGGTCCATCTGGACTGGGCCAGAGTTCAAAATGAAGTCAGCAGGCTCAAAAGGGAAGTATTCATACAAAGAAAAACATGAAAGGATTAGTATGGATTCATAATAATCCAAAGAAAAAATACAATAAAAACACTTCTATATGCATGACTGAATTTAAGAAAAATAAACAAACAAAGAGACAATATCAACTCTTAAGGGATCAACAAGGATCAGCCCTTTTGAACCTTAAACCAAGACTTGCATGTGTTAGAGGATCTCCCTTTAGAGTTTACGAGGGTCTCATGGACCCCGTTCAGTGGTTTTGTCATGGAGGGACACCCTCAGAAGGTTGTCAATCTAGGACAAATTTCAATGGCTACTACCCTTGCACTCCCCAAAGTAATCAAACACAGAGATAAGATGCTAGGTGATATGCTTTCCTAAACTTATGGTACAAACTGTTTTATCAAATGCATAGAAGAAAATGCTCAACGTAAGTGACAAACTTTATTCTATGTCACATAGTTTAATAATCACATATCATCAAGTAAAGTTTAAATTGATGAAGCAGAATGTATTTGTGTTTCCCGATCATGGAACCAGTTGCATTATGGGAAAACATTGTTTAGACCTAGGATGGGGTTCACATTCATAAGAGATAAAGAGTCATACGCGATATTTAACAAGTTGTTTCTAATTAAAGCAAAGAAGCAAGGTTTTATTGAAGTCTGAAGAAAGAATATAATATGTAATCCTTTAATGAAGAAAGTCATAACATAAATAAAGACAAAAATAATTTCGAAACAGTATAATATCTAATACAATCATAACATAGTCCGAACACGACAAAACAGTACAAACCCAAGGACTAGGTGGCACAAGTACACGAGCAACTACTGAATAAGTACAAGTCTAAATACATGAGCGAAACTGTCTGGGATAATAAAAATTGATAGGAGATAAAAAATGATAGGGACTCGGGCACTACAGAATGAATCCACAAAGTGCAGCTCACCCCAAGTCTCTTAGCAAATGCCTAGGCTCAACAAGAGGCTACACTAGTAACCACCCGAGGATCTGCACAAAAAGATATGTAGAAGTGTAGTTTGAGTACACCACAATACCCAATAATTATCAAGTCTAACCTCAAATAAGTAGTGACGAGGCATTAGACAACATGATACTTACAACATAGATATAGATAACAGAGCTTAGAGCTGAAATATTAAATAATTCATGAAGAACATCTTTTAAAGATATAAAATAGTCCAAAGATATAGAGCATGGTTTTCCAATTTATGATAGACTCATAATGCTACTCAGATATGGAATTTAAAGATGGCAAGCTTCAATCAACGGAGTCGAGGCTCCCAACTAGCATATATAGGTGACATGCAACAAGTGCATCTAAACGAATGCTTATAAATGAGTCAGGGATGCCTATGCATGCGCAAAACTCTATCGAGCACCATATCTGGTACACAATACATGTATCACTGAAATGTGATACACAATCCATGTATTGACCACGCTCATAGGTCCAAACGAAACAAAGGTAATAACCTGACTCTACAGCGATGGATCCTTATCCAACGGAAAAAAGGAGCTTGATAACTCTTTTATAAATCATATATCTGCTCATCCTATCCTATGTGCCATAACTGCATCTCAACCACACGATCTTACCTTTCGTTCCACAAATCTCAGTCCAAATCCGGTATCCAATATAATACATATGTATATGCCCAAGAATTAATAGATAAATGATAAACAAGGAATTAATAATAATCATGTAGATATGCACTCATGAAATTTTTATATGACTAGTGATAGTTCAAGCAATTCAACATATCAAGAATAAGCTTACACGCCTTTTTAAATAATAATAAACCTATTTATGATCTCTAGCATGAATAACTGAATCATCTTAGTCATGTAAGCCAAATAGTCATGCATCAAGATAAGCACATATTCTAAATAAGGTATAAAGTATCTCAATTCTACCCCGGACATGATATCGCCATCCCGCATTTACACCACTATCAATACCTTAAACACATAGCAATCAAGCCATTCCTAGGTGGTTTCCCTGTTAACAAGGTTAGACAAGAGACTTACATCTTCCCGAGCTTGCTTCCAAATACAAAAACCACTTTTTCTTTTAGATCCTTATCCAACCGGCTCTTATATAGGAAAAAACTACTTAATAAAGCCAAATGAAGCAAAAATAAGCAACCCCCAACCATAAAGCTCCGATATTGGAAGAATTGCAAAAAGTCAACTCTAAAGTCAACCCAGGATCATTGTCCCAAATTCAATAATTGAACACAATTTCCTATTACCCATTGATATGCTCAAATTACACCTTAATAAATAGTGTAAGCGGTCGATGTCAAATATAATAACCCAATAAGGTTGGGGTCGAATCCCACAGGGAATAGGTGTGAAACGTTTACTTGATTAGCATAGTACTCAACTACAGTCGTAATTCTATCAAGTAATTGTAACAGAAGTATGGATTGAATTTAAGTTTAAATAAAGTCTAATTGTAATATTACGAATATGAATAATATGATTAAGGAAACCAAGGTTGTGTCCCCCTTAATGAAGTGTAATGCTATCAATGTCAATATGATATATGTCCAACGGAAGAATCTTTTGATATGCAATTGATGTCTAATTGATTACCCAATATCTTCAGATAGTTGGGTAATATTTCCTCTTTATGATTTTTCCAAATATAAAAGAGTTTTGTTTGAGAACAATCAATTTATGCCAAATTAAAACCCACTTATTCCTAAGCGATTTTATTAAATAAGGTTTAAAATACTGGGTCATTCATAGCATTACTATACCTTCCCTATTCATTGCGTGTTAGTTATTTGTCAGCACCGGTTTAGCTTACGATGTGTTTGGAAGCCCTCGGCCACACGAGTATTTTACAGAGAGCCGACAAGGAATTTCATTAATAACTGACCGTTTTGATCCTTTGGAACAACTCGATGAATTTAGTAGATCGTTTTAGGAGGCCTAATGACTATAGATCGAACCTATCTAATTTTTACAGTACGGTGGTTGGATGTTCACGGCCTAGCTGTACCTACCGTCTTTTTTTTGGGATCAATATCAGCAATGCAGTTCATCCAACGATAAACTTAATCCCAATTATAGAGCTACGACACAATCAAACCCGAACGAACAAAATGTTGAATTGAATCGTACCAGTCTTTACTGGGGGTTATTACTCATTTTTGTACTTGCTGTTTTATTTTCCAATTATTTCTTCAATTAAGAAAACGAAAGAGAATAAATAATATTCTCTTAGCTCATTCGGAAGGATCTCATAATTTAATTATCCATGACAGTTTATGTCTCTAGCATGACCACTTGATGAAATCTGGAGGGAAGTGGGGTAAATGGCCGATAGGTACTGTAGCTGGTATTCTTGTAATCGGTTTAATAGGTATTTTCTTTTATGGTTCATATTCCGGATTGGGTTCATCCCTGTAGTAATCGAATGAATTGAGTCGTCAACATGAAAGCATAAGAACTCAACAGGATTCCTTTCTTTGTTTGTTTGATTCGAAGGGGAAGGACCCGTTGAGTTCTTAAGAATCATAATATTTTTTTCGTCTAAATGATAAAATGGATTTCTTTTCAAAAACTCCATTTTTCTCATTTTTTTGATCATGTTTTTGAAAAATTCACTATTCGGACCACCTCTTCTTTTTCTATGATAGTATCTATCGGTACTTTCAAAGTTGGAAGAAAGAAGGAATCACTCAATTTCTTGGCTACTATAATATATTAGATATCGTGCAAATCCTTTCTATACTAATCTAATGTAGAACCTTACTCTCTCTATTACATTACTCTATTTATTTTTTATTGTTTTCATATTTCATCATCAAATTTTGTATAAGATAAGTTGATTGAAGAACTTTTATTTAATTAATAAAATTTCCTCTCTTTTTTTGTTTTGTTTGTCCACCACTTTGTACATTATACGTAAAGGGGGTGGGGGGTAAGGTAAAGGGTTTCTGATACATCTGGAAAAATCGAAACCAAGACTAGGAATTTTTAACAAACAGGATCAAGAATCATTACTCTTTCCTTTCGCACAAGAAAAAAGGATTTTTCTATACCCCTTTCTTGTGTCGAAGACTAGGAAGACAAATAATCCCTCCTATAATTTTTTGTTCCCCACATTTATCCCCTGCTTCCTTATGTCTAGTATTTAGACAAATTTGACTTTCTTTCTATTTAGAATAGAAAACTATTGATACGTCTTATGGCATTGAAATCGGTCAATAGTAACATAGTCACACTACTCCAATTAAAAAAAATGAAATAAAAATAATGAAAGTCAAATACTCTTCTTCAAATTCTACATTACATACTCTTTTTCTAAAGCCTTGAGTCTTTGAAATTTACTTCTACCAAATTCTACCCCGCTTTTCCAAGCAAAGATGGAATGGCGTTTGTTAATGTTTGCAACAACCAACAATTTTTTAAAGAATGAGAAGTAAACGAATATCAATCAACCGTTGAATATATATTCAATATCAAACATTTAATAACATCACACCCATCTAGGGTTCACAACCTTAGTGTTTAAGATTAGCTACTCATACTAAAATCTGAAATTGAAAGAATGATAATTCTCATAATGCTTACAAAGTAGAAGATTATTGACCCAAAAAGCTTCCAGGAGATAAAATAATTCAAGCCTTGCACTTTCTGCTCTAAATTCTGACAAGGTAGTCCCTACAAAACCCTAATAGACCTATTTATAGAGGACCAAAAATCGAGGCGAAATTCGGACTGATCTGCCCCTGAAGTCAACAATGCGACCGCATTTCTGTCGCATAACAAAAATGTGGTCCGCAATTCTAACACGTCTGTCGCAGATTTCACACCTAGGTTTTGCCTTCATAGCATCATGATTCGCGGTCTGCATTGAAGAAATGCGACCGCATTTTGCATCACAATTCTGTCATACAGTAGACTTCATACTTGATCTGCGGTTGATTCTGTGGTTCACATACCAGTTATGCAATCGCATTTCTGACTCTGAACTTCACCCAAAACTCTGCTTGTGTCTGCGATCTCCATGTGCACTTATGCGGCTCGCATAACAATTATGCGATCGCATATGTGACCGTATTCTTGACCTAAAAGTTTGCCCAGAAGTCTGTCTTGGTTTGCGATTTTGACGTGAAGTATGCGGCTCGCATGTGATGTTTGCGATAGCATATTCACCTCTGCGATGCTTTTCTGCTCTTTTCTTGTCTTTAGGTGTCTTTTTGAGCTCATTTCCATGCTTTTAGGTCCTTACACTTGATATACTGCAAAAACACTAAAATTACATAAGTACCGAGGGAATTTGCACGTAGAACAAGTTAAAATCTAAGCAAGTAGTATCAAAATATGCTGAAATTCTCCGGCACATCAACACCCCCAACTTAAACTCTTGCTTGTCCTCAAGCAACTAAGACAACACTATCCTATTCTAGACTCCATTTACAAAACATGAATCAATAATGACCATGGATAGTGTTTGCTGTTAGTGTTTCAAGCATGCCTCTTCGAATGCTTTACCCTCCCTGAATCATCAGTATATTCAAGGAAAACCAATCATCTTGTGAACTTTGAGCCTCAGACAAAGTGACTAAATGCTACCCTTAGCTGAGTGCACTTATGTTTTACTCAAAACTCAACTTTTGTTCAACCTTGCAGTTCATGTGACCTCACTAGAAAGAAAGTCCCAAAATCACAATATTTATAATAACAACACGAAGGGACTAATTTGCAAATACACTCACTCTCATAAAAGAATTTCAAGTGCTACCACATACCATACCATAAGCTTGCCCTTATTTTAATTCGTCACCTACTTCTAAGAACGCTCGGTTGGAGATCACATAAGGACTTTTTAAGCTTGTAATGTAGGTTTAGGGAAGGGTAGGAGAAATATTTAGATGTGAGTGACTACATCCTCCTTGAACACTAATTATATTTTCCTTTCTTTTTACACTTTGTTTCTTTTCAAACCCCATAGCCTCATTGGCATCTAGTTCCCAATACGGAACCACCTTAAATACCTCTCTAATTTCCTTCAAAGCTCCATCATTATAAATACAAACAGATATCTATCTTTCTTTTATTTTTCTTTTCTTTTTCATTATTTTTTTTTTGGAGCTTTCATAAATTCATATTAGCACTTTGAGGTATAAGCTCTTACCCTCACTGTATAACCTTACCCATTTCCATTTTGACCCACACCCCCAACTTAGGCTTTTAGCCTAATTCTTAATGTTCAAAGAGGAACGGGTTCAAAAGAGGTAATTATTTTACAAAAGGGAAAGGTTTGTAATGAGGAAGCCAAAGAAAAGGTTAAAGGCTCGAATAGGATACTAGTGATATTATTTATCCACAGGTAGGCTTGAAAGGCTAAAGAGGTTTCACAAATAAACCAAAGAATGCTTAAGATCATCTCTCCAACTAAGTGTAATTATAATAGGCGTCGAAAAACCAACCGGGCAACTTCTAGATGGCAGAAGCAAACACAAGAATCATCTATACAAATAGCTCACACACATGGCACACAAACTGTTTGGTTAACATCGTTTAAAGCCCTAGAGTTAACATTTGGCAATTCAAGGCTTTCATCATATATAAATACATAACTCTAGGTAGACATAGAGTCATAGAGTGAGCCTCAAGTTCATCACAGTTGATCTTTTGAAAGGGTATAATCTACATATAGACACACATGCTTGATACTAGACAATTACACCATCCCGGTCAACATGTTTTATTTTACTGTCCTGGTTCTACTATTACACCCTTGAAAAAGAACCACGACAAAGAAAAAACAAGGGAAATTTTATTTCTAATAACTAAAGATGAAAAACTTTATACTAATTAAAGACAACATATATACAAAAATCATGAAGCACTAGTATATATTTTACAGTTACTAATGTCGCAAAAAAATACAATAATACAGATCAAATATACAGACAGGCTACCACCCCCAACCGAAAGCATGCATTGTCCCCAATGCATAAGATAATAAAGTAGAGTTCAAGGGACTCCCTGGGGCGCACTAGCGCTATGGGAATCGGTAGCCGATTGACCCTCTACATCTAAAGGAGGGATGTTGGACTGGATGGGAACTAAAGTTGGGGCCTCTGAGCTGCTAGCCTTGCCCGCTGATGGCTGAGTGGCCGATGGATCTGCATGGGCGGCCAAATCTGCTAGCGAATGTTGTATGGCCAGCTGAATGTTTGCGTGCTCCTCATCCTCTACTGTGGGAGCAGCAATCTGTTTGCCCTTTTCCTAAGGGCCTTCATCCTCGTCGGACCATGAATCGTCCTCCTCTGCCTCTTCACCTTCTAACTATGATGAATGTCCAGATGTTTCCTCATCATCAGTATCAACATGTACCGGAGGAGCTGGAGGTTGAGACATGACTGAGGTGCAATGTCTGCCATCAGAGTTGTGAAGTCTAAGCCCAGGTCTGGTGTAGCCGTGTCTGCACCTTGGTCACCCTCTTTGGGACGGAGGGATGATAGGTCGAACTCCAAATTTTTCATTTTTTGGAGTTCGGTCTGCATAGATGCCACCTCCTCCCTTAGCTGAGGTAAACCCCTAACCTCACCTCTCTCGATCTGTTCAACCCTGAACTCGAGCTTGTGCAAGCGATCCCAAAACAATGTTTGTTGTTGTTGGAGAGTTGTCACGGACGTTTGTATTGGAGTTAGGGCTTGTTTGATAAGGTTTGGCAAGGTTTTCAAGAGTTGGTCCACCTTAGCATTGGCATGCTGGGCAATGAGACCAAGTCTTGAAAGGGCTAGCAGTGTAGTCGAAGGTTGACCGGTGGTGGATTGGGAGGCAGGCTCTGCAGCAGAAGTGGAGGCCTCTGGAACCTAGGGAGGTATCGGAGTTTGGGAGTCAAGGTCCTGGAGTGGAGTCTCTGGTGGGGCAGCGGCATCACTGATACGAGTGATGTCTATATCCCTCGTTTCCTTTCCTGTTTTATCCGATTGTGGCATAAGAGGCACGTTCACAACTTTACAGAGGGCTGTGATCAAGCTCGGAAATGGAAGTGAGGTGGCACGCTGCGTTTCCCTGATACCAATCTCCTGGAAGATTAGTGTCCCCACATCGATTTTGATACCGGCCATGATGCACGCAATGAGAAGAGCTTTCTCAGTGCTTATATCCGTTTCGTTTCTGGACGGTATCAAACGGGAGGTGACGAAGCTCAGCCAAAATCGACCCTCCCTTGTGAGATCTTCTTTATAAATTTTCTTTCCAGGATTTATCCAAGCAGGAGTCCCTTTTGCAATTACGGACGCTATCCACCCACGTTCATTCTCTTTATTTGAGTACTTGGCATCGTACTCGCCTGTGCCTGATTGCCAATCGGGGAAGTATATTTCCATTAACTTCCTCGCTGTTGCAGAACACATTCTTTCCCCAAACCAGTACGATGCCAGTAAACACTTTATTACGTTTGTGGTGCGCCGTTCTGGAAGCTTCATAAGACGCATAGAACTCCCGGACCAAAGTCTCATTGAACTCCTTAGGGGCCTTAGTGAAGCATTCCCATTTTCTCATTTTTATGTTCTCGAGAATGTGGGGATACTGTTCTTGGAGCCCATTTACGCTCAATTGCTTCTCACCCAATATCTTTCTTTTGGTCAGCCCCTCTCTATACAGTGCCCTCGAGCCTTCGACCCCGAATCGGAGATGAAAGTCATCTCCATGCTTCCTTCTAGCCTCAGCCAGTAGATTGACTACGGGAAAGTGGTCCTCCTCGTCAGACTGGGAGGTGCTTGGCCTGTTTGATTCCGTTCGTACACGTTTTGGCTATGACGTGTTACGACCGGATGATGGCCTTTTCCTTAAGACATGCTTGTGAGGTGCCATATCTGTATAAGGGTAAAAGATGAGAGACATAGTTAGCAATCGGGAAAAGAAAACAGAAAGAATTAACAAAAAGTAAAATGAATGCGACATGGTTTGCGGTCGCATAACCACTATGTGATCCGCAAACTGGTCGCAATCATAACTGTGCAATATTGGACTTCAGTCTACGATGGAATATGCGATCGCATAACCACTATGCGAATCACATAACCATCACAGAAAGTACTTTCGCACAGACAAATCAGAAGAACAAAAATGCGATCGCAAATCCATCGCAAAGTGAGATATGCGATCGCAAAACCTACGCAGATGTCCTGGTGTTAACAAGGTGTTCTGTCCCAGTTTGCTGTGCCTTTGCGGTTCACCTAGTAGTTATATGACCGCAAATGGCACAGTATTTTCCATCTTCTTCAGGTGATTAGGGTTTTAGGGATGTGGTCGAAATGCGACCCACATTTTGATTTTGTGGGCCGCAAATGCCTTTGGTTTCACGATTTAGTTCATCCCCCATCAATGGCAGTCATAGATTTCTCTACCCATCACCCAGAAACAACCAAGCAACTACAATAGGCAACAAAATCGAAAAAAATTTCAGAAATGAAAAGTAAAGGAAAGCCCAGCAGAGATAAGCGTGACCATGAGGAGATCAGTACATGTACCAATGAAGAAGATTACAAGAGGTATGGAGATTTTAGACAGGTCTTTATCGTTGGTATGATTCGAACTTTGCTTGCCGCTGGTCGTTCCTCCTTTTTCTCTTTTCTTTTTATGTCGTTTTGTGCTGTTTTGAACGATTAAAAGATGAAAGAATGTCGAGCCTTACCTGTCATTATGCGATGGGTAAGTCACCGCATAACACAATATGAGATCGCATATGTGTTATGTGGTGAGTTATGCTGAAAGGGTATCAATGCGAGGCAAACTGCGATCGCACAATGCAAATGCGGTCCGCATAATGAAATACCTTGTCACATTTTTGTCGACAATTTGAGCCAAACTTTCTGCTTCTGTTTGCGATAGAAATGCGGATTGCATAGTGCAAGTGCGATCCGCAAACTGCATTACCTTGTTGTAGTTTTGTCAACAATCTTGGCCAAACTCTCTGCTTCAGTTTGCGATACAAATGCGGATCGCATATTGCAAACGCGACCGCATTTGTGCATCAACCGTCACATAGTTGTTTTTCTTCACTTTTTAGGCATTCTGTCCCAGTATTGTGTCCTTTTGAAACTCCTGCATTCTAACATACCCTTCAAATAGCTTGAGGAAACCTATCTATCAAAAACTTAAAGAAATTTACAACAACAACAAAATGTTACCACACATGGGTTGCCTCCCATGAAGCGCTTGATTTAACGTCGCGGCACGACGAAGTTGAGACTCCTCTGAATTTACGCAATGGTTCGGTACTGACCATCTTTGAGAGCCAACTGCTCCACCAAGTGCTTCTCACCGTCTGATCCCAAGTACTATTTGACTCTTTGGCCATTCACTTTGAAAGTTTGGAGCCCATCCTCCGATGCTAATTCTACGGCTCCAAAGGGAGAGACATCAACTACTTTGAATGGACCAGACCATTTTGATTATAGCTTGCCTGGAAATAACTTGAGTCTGGAGTTGAAAAGCAATACCAAATCACCCGCCTTGAATTCTCTTTTCAGGATCTTTTTATCATGGACAAAGTTCATTCTCTCTTTATACACAGCTGCACTTTCATAAGCATGGAGACGGAATTCCTCCATTTCATTCAGTTGTGTTAGCCTCAAAGTTCCAGGTTCTGCCCAGTCCATGTTCAATCTTTTTAAGGCCCACATAGCCTTGTGCTCTAGTTCCACAGGTAGATGACAAGCTTTTCCAAAAACTAGCCGATAAGGAGACGTACCAATGGGAGTCTTGTATGCTGCGCAGTATGCCCACAGTGCATCATCTAGCTTCTTCGACCAGTCGGTCCTGTTTGCATTAACCGTTTTTGCTAGATGTTCTCTATTTCCTGGTTGGAGACTTCCACTTGACCGCTTGATTGCGGATGATAGGGTGTGGCTACCTTGTGCTTGACACCATACTTTTCAAGGAGAACTTTGAAGGCCTTGTTGCAGAAATGAGACCCCCCATCACTGAGAATGGCTCTGGGAGTGCCAAACAGAGTGAAAATGTTCTTCTTTAGAAATGTGGTCACACTCCGTGCCTCACTGTTTGGTAGGGCAATTGCTTCTACCCATTTGTACACGTAGTCCACAGCCACTAAAATGTACTTCATCCCGCATGAGCTTATAAAGGGGCCTATGAAGTCAATTCCCCAAACGTCGAAGATTTCAATCTCCATTACGAAATGCATTGGCATTTCATGCCTCTTAGAGATTGGACCTTGTCTTTGGCATTGGTCACAAGTCTTAACCAGTTGATTAGCATCCTGGTAGATCAAAGGCCAATAGTACCCACATTCCAAAACCTTTGCCGCTATTTTATTTCCCCCATGATGACCCCCAACCGGTGAGTCAGGACAACGCTTTAGAATTTGCATCATTTCTTCTTCTGGCACGCATTTTCTGATGATGTTGTCCGCACAAACATGGAACAAGAAAGACTCTTCCAGTATTAGTTTCGGCAATCTCTCAAGAACTTCTTCTTTTGATATGACTCCAACCTATTCCGAATCCATAAGTGCTCTTCCAGTGGCTAGGAATGGTCTCCCCAAGATAATAGGGATTTCTTTGTCAACATCACAATCAAGAATTACGAAATCAGCGGGTATATGAAACTTTCCCACCTTTACAATCACATCATCAACAACTCCTACTGGTCTCTTGATAGAACAATCGGCCATTTGCAATCTCATACTTGTTGGCCTTGGCATTCCTAATCCCGCTTGTTTGTAGATGGCAAGCGGCATTAAGTTAATTCTAGCCCCATTATCACAAAGGGCCCTTGCAAAATCATGCACCCTTATCGTGCAGGGAATAGTAAAGGCTCCCGGGTCTTCTTTCTTCTGAATGGGATTTGTGGCAATAATAGAACTAACCTGGTGAGTCATATTCACCACCTCATACTTGGTGGTTCTCTTCTTTGTAATCAAATCTTTTAAGTATTTAGCAAAACCAGGCATTTCTTGAAAAGCTTCCAAGAATGGTATGTTCATCGATAATTGCTTGAGAATGTCATAAAACTTCTCAAACTTGCTATCATCGACTCTTCTTGCAAGTCTTTGAGGAAAAGGAGGAGGAGGTCTAGGAATATACGGAAGAATGTTTGATGTTTCTTTTGCCTTTTCCTTTACCCCTTCTCGAGTATCTTCTTGGACTTGTACAACGTCCGGAGTTTTCTCAACTTCAACAACATTAGGATCTTCAACTTCAACCCCTTTTTCAAATTCTTCCACATCAACTACTTGCTCACCATTTCCTTGTAGTATCTTCCCACTCCTGGTAGTGATTGCCATGATATGAGAAGTTGGGCCACTCCCACTTCCCTTTGGGTTCGCAATTGTATCACTAGGGAGTGTTCCCTTCTGCTGTGGATGTTGCTCACAAGAAAGATCTCTCATTTGCATCTCCAGTTTTTGAATAGTTGCAGTATGAGAGCCAACCAACTCAGTCATGTTCCTCATGGAATTGTCTGATTTTTCTTGATTTTGCAGTATCCTTTCAAGCATACTTTCCAATTTAGACTCACTGGAGAAACCTTGATTTGAGTACTGACCCTTTGGGGGAACATAGGGATGTGGAACTACGATTTAAAAAGTTGTTGTTGTTGTTCCAGTTTCCTTGCTTTGAGCCACCTTGGTCGTTTCGCCATTGGTGGTGACCTTGCCCTTGCGGGTTTGGCCTCCATTGATTCTGTGATCCTTGACCTCGGTAGTGCTACCTTTGATACCCTCCTTGAGAGTTGTTGACATAGTTTGCTTCCTCAAAGTCTTCGTTTGGTACAGGCTGCACATTTTCTACCACATTCACTTTCTTCTTTTGGTTTTCAGTGGACATCTTTGTCAACACATTGACATTCGTAGCAAGTTCTGCAATCACTTGATATTTCTCTTGATTTTCCTTGATCATGTTGTTCAAGGAAGGAGAGGCAATTGCAATTCCACCTATGGAGTCCTTAGAATGCCATGCTTGGTTATGCTTTGCCATTTTATCCGGTATCTGTGTCACCCTTGCGAATGACTTGTCCATGAACGATCCGGCAGCTGCATTCTTGGCTATTGATTGGTTCATCGGATCCAAACCCATGTAAATTTTTTCCAACAAAATGGAATCCGGGAAACCATGGTTTGGAGACCTCACCAAATATAGTTTAAAGCGATCCCATGCTTTATGTAGTTGTTCGCCTGGTAATTGCTTGAAGAAGAAAATTTTATCCCTGAGCTCGGACTTCTTGCTTTTTGGAAACCATTTCGACAAGAAAGTTCGGACAAGTTCGGGCCAGGAATGAATGGAATTTGGAGGAAGATTCTGGAGCCATTTCCTTGCATCCCCAGCTAGAGAATACTTGAAGCATCTCAACCTTGGGGCATCATCGGAGAAATTATTCTGCTTGTGCATTGCACATACACCCAAGAAATTTCTTAGATATTGTGTTGGATCATCATCAGTGAAATTCCTGAAAAATCCCTCCGCTTTAAGCATCAGAATTAACCCATGTTCCACATTGAAAGTTGCAGCACCAATAGCAGGAGGTACAATAGCATTTATATCCTCGATGTACTCCTCAATATCCGCAAAAGGATTTATCTCCGCATCGTCACCATATTCCGACATGTTTTCCTATCAACACCAAACAAAACAAACAAAGTGTTATAGAGTAGAATCAGACATAAAGTAAAGCACACAGTAATTAGTAATTTCAAAATCGTATTCCCCGGCAACGGCGCCAAAATTTGATACGCTCAAATTACACCTTAATAAATAGTGTAAGTGGTCGATGTCAAATATAATAACCCAATAAGGTTGGGGTCGAATCCCACAGGGACTAGGTGCGAAACATTTACTTGATTAGCGTAGTACTCAACTACAGTCGTAATTCTATTAGGTAATCGTAACAGAAGTATGAATTGAATTTAAGTTTAAATAAAGTCTAATTGCAATATTACGAATATGAATAATATGATTAAGGAAACCAAGGTTGTGTCCCCCTTAATGAAGTGTAATGCTATCGATGTCAATATGATATATGTCCAACGGAAGAATCTTTTGATATGTAATTGATGTCTAATTGATTACCCAATATCTTCAGATAGTTGGGTAATATTTCCTCTTTATGATTTTTCTAAATATAAAAGTGTTTTGATTGAGAACAATCAATTTATGCCAAATTAAAACCCACTTATTCCTAAGCGATTTTATTAAACATGGGTTAAAGCCTTGAGTCTTTGAAATTTACTTCTACCAAATTCTACCCCGCTTTTCCAAGCAAAGATGGAATTTAATGGCGTTTGTTAATGTTTGCAACCACCAAAATTTTTTTAAAGAATGAGAAGTAAACGAATATCAATCAACCGTTGAATATATATTCAATATCAAACATCCAATAACATCACACCCATCTAGGGTTCACAACCTTAGTGTTTAAGATTAGCTACTCATACTAAAATCTGAAATTGAAAGAATGATAATTCTCATAATGCTTACAAAGTAGAAGATTATTGACCCAAAAAGCTTCCAGGAGATAAAATAATTCAAGCCTTGCACTTTCTGCTCTAAATTCTGACAAGGTAGTCCCCACAAAACCCTAATAGACCTATTTATAGAGGACCAAAAATCGAGGCGAAATTCGGACTGATCTGCCCCTGAGTCAACAATGCGACCGCATTTCTGTCGCATAACAAAAATGTGGTCCGCAATTCTAACACGTCTGTCCAGATTTCACCCCTAGGTTTTGCCTTCATAGCATTCATGATTCCCGGTCCCCATAGAAGAAATGCGACCGCATTTTGCATCGCAATTCCATCATACAGTAGACTTCATACTTGATCTGCGGTTCATTATGCGGTTCGCATACTAGTTATGCGATTGCAGATGCGATCGCATTTCTAACTCTTAACTTCACCCAAAACTCTACTTGTGTCTGCGATCTCCATGTGCACTTATACGGCTCGCATAACAGTTACGCGATCGCGTATGCGACCGCATTCTTGACATGAAAGTTTGCCCAGAAGTCTATCTTGGTTTACGATTTTGACGTGAAGTATGCGGCTCGCATGTGATGTTTGCGATATCATATCCACCTCTGCGATGCTTTTCTGCTCTTTTATTGTCTTTAGGTGTCTTTTTGAGCTCTTTTCCATGCTTTTAGGTCCTTACACTTGATATACTGCAAAAACACTAAAATTACATAAGTACCGAGAGAATTTGCACGTAAAACAAGTTAAAATCTAAGCAAGTAGTATCAAAATGTGCCAAAATTCTCCGGCACATCACCCATTCACCCATGAGTCCAAATATATGATTTATATTCAAATCCAATGTAAGGCCCCATAAACTTTGCCTAAAAACCCGGGTTTTCGTGGTGCCAAAATAGGCTTATGTGTTGATGAATGTAGAGATTCTTCGTGGCGAGCTTGCTCGCTGCGGTACAGACTTTTTGGGTTGAACAGTGCACTGGGGAGTAAAGAAAAATGTTTGGCAGAAAAAGACGTTTCTACGGCCACTATGCGGCCGCAAAATCACTATGCGAGCCGCAGAATGGCCGCAGAGTGAAGCAAAACACTGGGCAAGTTTGGATGATATTGTGCGGTCAACTATGCGATTGCAAAATCGTTTCACGGACCGCACATCGACTGCGGAACCAGCATGAAAGTTTTCCATAGGAACAGGTCTGCGGACTGTAGAATGGCTGCAGAGTGGGGCAGAATTGTCCAGTTCCAGAGGGCCATTTTTCTTGACCGCAGATTGTGATTCGGAGCTTTATTTTGGTTTTATAAGCCCGACCCCCTTCTTATAAAATAATGTTAAGGGTCATTTTAGATGGTTCAAACTCACACTTTAGAGAGAGATAGGAAGATGGTCTAGAGTGAGAAGAGGAGTTCTGAGTCATTTTTTCATCAATCTTTGTTAAAACCTTGAAGATTTCCCTACGGTAACTCACAAGGTCTTCAACCAAAATATAAGATTCTACACCCTAACCCTTAATTTCGGAATTTAACAAAAAATGGGTAATTAGTAAAGCAATTCTTGGGTGTGGGAGTTGTTTATTTTACATGCATGTACCATCTATGGTAGTGGGAAGATTGTTGAGCTCTTATGGGTGAACTTTGGGTAGTTGGATGAAAGAATCCATCACAGGAGGACCTTAAAAACTTAATGCCCGCCTAGTGTTTGGTAAAATGCTCAAATGAGCTAGTATTATGAACTCCTTCCTAATTTGTGTTCAATTTTGCTACATTTCAAAATAGATCAAAGTGGCTAGGATCTCCGGAACATTATAATAAATTAAAAAGCTTGAGGCAAGGTATGTTGGCTAAACTCCTCTCTTAGAATATAATTACCACGATGATCTTGTAAGTCCCGACACCTCTATTATGAATTGACTTTTCTGAATAAGTTTGGCGTCGAATGATGTACATATTTGAATTTGTTCATGATATATTCCGGAATGTTCTTATCATATGTGCTATTCTTCGGGAGAGTATTTGAAGTATGAGTACGTATTAAAAGGTTGTGACTTTATGTCAAGCCCAAACGAAGGTGATCACATCAAACTGTATAAGAGATCATATGTGACTAAGACCCTAATTTGCTCAAGTATGTGCATAAAGTCTTAATTTGAAAGGCCTTGTTGTTTATTTTCCATGATAATGATTATAAGTGAAATAGAGAGCATTAATTAAGAAATACGGCCAACGTGCCAAGAATGATATTGTGTTATGGCCCATGATGCCAATAAAATGAATAACATGTAGAAGAATATGAATTGAGTGGTAAATACTTTATTAATAAATGCTTTGGGAGTGTCGTTTAACCACCGAGGAAGGGTAGGTCGGAACAATCTAACCCCGAAACAACACGTGCCGGTGTAGGAGTGATTGAGGGGTAAATCTCTATGTTAATGTGATGAGATTGTTTCCCCTTATATGGGATGAGATTGGTGTGTTGTTATGTTTTCCCCTTAAATAGGATGAGATTAGTGCTAGCTAGATGTTATGTGATGTCGACCCACACAGCATTGTTGTGAGACGGCTTAGCCGATCGGGCTGATATCGGACGCTATGCCGCGCACATGGTGATAATGCGAGTGTGTGTCTCGGGGTGAGACGGCTTAGCCGGTTGGGCTTAGATCGGACTCCGTGCTAAAACACGGTTGTATATCGGTGCTAAAGATCTCCCAACTTAAATTACCTACACTAGTTGAAATTTACGTTTCCCATAATTTGGCACTTTGATACCGTTTGAGTCACTTATTGATATCATGTTTTATCCTTCGTTTACTATTACTCGTCCTATTGAGAGTGTTTTAGTTTTACATACTAGTACAATTCCATATGTACTAACGTCCTTTTGGGTCTTGTATCTCTTGTCTTCTATGTATAGTGTTTTGAGGTATAGCCGGAGCTTTGTTGTCGTCACCATCATCTACTCTTTTGTATCTATTAGAGACTCTGTAGACATAGTGTGGGTTGTATCATTGCTTTGGGAATGTTAAATTAAAGGAGTTGTATTTGTATCACATGTTCCACTTCNTCTTTAATAGAGGCAAGTGGTTCCATAGCAGGTGGTATTGATCAGTGATAGCAGCACACCCTCTCCTCAGCTAATTTGGTGAGCCCCACTTCATTTTGGGGTCCTGTATCTTCTATCCTTTGTACATAGCCTTTTGAGGTATAGCCGGGGCCTTGTTGCCGGCACTGTCATAACACTCACCCACTTTAACTATGATCATACAATGTACTATTTTGAATATTTGTTAAGGACGTAACTATTGGAAATGAAATGGCGTTGTTCACATGACTTCTTACTGACTAATTAATGAAATATACTCTTCTCCTTAATTATAGGTAAGTTGGTTAGACGGCACTGTGCAAGCTTGCTCGACCAAGGTAATTCTGTTGAGAGCCGGTCGCTTTCCCTGAGGTTGGGGCGAGACAAACTTGGTATCAGAGCCTAAGGTTTTAAAGTGTCCTAGGATGTCTCGGAGCCGTGTCTAGTAGAGTACTTCTTATCGGTGTGTTTTTGACCACATCTATTATTAGGAGGCTACTCGGGCATTTAGGAATAAAACCCGTCTTTGATGATCTAGATCGTGCGATAAAGTTGATTGTAAGATTGTTCCTTCTTTAACTCGTGCATTGCTCTAATTTTCAATATATGGCGCCTTGGAAGAAAGCAAGAACTGGCCAAGGAGCCAATGCCACCCCGGGAGTGGAAGTTGACCCTTTACTTGATGATGCGGGTGAACACCCAAAGGGTGAGAATATTCCCCCAACTACTACACTACCTGATTCCACAACACCTGGTCAGACCGCACCAATTCCCGCACCTACTGAGGGTGAAACGATCTCTCCAATTGATATTCTAGTTCCACCTCCAGCCCCAGCTTTTGGTCCCGGTGTATCCAATGGGGATCTTAGGGGAGCCATACAGTTGTTGGCTCAAATAGTGGCTTCCCAGGCCTAGAGATTAGATGTTGCACCCACTTCTTCTAGTTAGCCAGGGGATTCCACTACTTCCAGGGTGAACAGATTTCTCCAGTTGGACCCTCTAGTGTTCATAGGTACTGATCCTGAGGAGGACCCCTGGGATTTTGTTGACGAGATGCACAAGACCCTCCGAGTTATGCGTGCTACCGAGAAGGAGGGAGAAAAGTTGGCCTCCTACTGCCTGAAAGGAGTGGAGTGAATGTGGGAGGACTCCTGAGAGGAGGGAAGCACTCCGGCGAGGTGGAGTGAATTTGCCGATGCTTTCATTGATTATTTCTTGCCTGTCAAGACTAAAGCAGCCTGTGCTGTGAGTTTGAGAACCTGAAAAAAGGTAGCATGTGTGTGTGGCAATACCATATAAGTTTCGCGTGCCTGTCCAAATATGACATCTACATGTTGCCTACTATGGAGTCTAGAGTGCGCCGGTTTGTGCAGGGGTTTAGCCCCTTGGTTATTAATGAGGCCGCTACAGCTTCCTTGAATTCTGATTTGAACTATTGTAAGATGGTATCATTTGCTGAAGCCACAGAGACACGCAAGCAGAAGAATAAAATGGAGCAAGAGAGTAGCAACAAGGCGCGGTCAGCGGGAAACTTCAGTGGTAATTCTTGTGGTGATGGTGGTGGTAGGAAAATTTTTAGGGAAGGGTCATCAGGGCCATCCCAGTCTTTTGCTCAGGCTTCAGTTAGCACCGCCATCGGCACCAAGTCAGCAGCAGGGGAACCATTTTAGGCCAGCCAGGGCATTAAAGGACCCTACCAGCTGGGTTGGTCTAGTGGGAGATTTTAGCAGTAGTGGAGGCCCCCATGCCCTAGGTGCGGGAAGATGCACTTTGCGACCTGCTATATGGACCAGCCCATATGCTACGTGTGTGGAATGAAGGATCATATTTAAAGGGATTATCGTCCGTCTCACCAGAGCATGAGAAGAGGTACAGCACAGCCAGCCAGTTTTGCACTACTACATCCGCAGCACCTCCCCCAGCACGAGGCACCCCAGCATCCGTAGGGCGTGGTACCGGTAGGGGTGGCGCACAATGTTCGGGAGGACCCAACCGTTTCTATGCTATGAGGGGTCGCCAGAGTTCAGATGTTTCTCCAGATGTTGTCGCAGGTATATTGACAGTCCAATCTCATGATATGTATGCTCTTCTTGATCCCGGTTCCATCTTGTCCTATTTCACTCCCTATGTTGATATGCAATTTGGGATAGCACCGAAACAGGTCCATGAGCCTTTCTCTGTATCTACTCCGGTTGGTGAGTCTATTATGGCCGCATGGGTTTGTAGGGATTGAGTTGTCATGGTGCATGCTCGAGACATCATGGCCGACCTCATCGAATTGGGTATGGTCAATTTTGATGTAATAATGGGGATGCATCAGCTTTATTCATGTTTCGCTAAGCTTGACTTCGTACCAGAACCATTAGGTTTGAATTTCCAACTGAGTCAGTGACTGAATGGAAGGGGGATAATGTGGTGCCGAAGGGTAGGATACTTACCTTAAGGCCACAACGATGATGAACGAGGGGTGTATCAACCATTTGGTCCGGGTTACGGACACCGATGTTGAGGCACCTACACTTGAGTCTTTGCCTGTTGTGAATGAATTTCTGAAGGTCTTTTCGGATGAGCTCCCTGGGATCCCACCATACAGGGAGATTGATTTTGGGATTGATGTGATGCCAGGCACACAGCCTATATCTATTCCACCCCACAAAATGGCACCAACAGAATTGAAGGAGCTAAAGGAACAATTGAAAGATTTGCTAGAGAAGGGTTTATTCTGGCCGAGTGTGTTGCCTTGGGGCACACCATTTCTATTTGTAAGAAAGAAGGATGGGTCGTTAAGAATGTTTACTGCTTATCGATAGCTCAACAAGGTTAAAATAAAAAATAAGTACCTATTGCCAAGGATATATGACTTGTTTGATCAATTACACGGTGCTAAGTACTTCTCCAAGTTTGATTTAAGATCCGGGTATCATCAATTGAAGATCAAGGAGCAGGATATTTCCAGAGCAGCTTTCAGGACCCGATATGGGAACTTTGAATTTCTGGTAATGTCTTTCCAGCTAACAAATGCCCTCGCAACATTCATGGATCTTATGAATTGGGTCTTCAAACCTTTCCTCAACTCCTTCGTGATTGTGTTTATTGATGATATTCTTGTTTATTCGCGGAGTTGGGAGGATGATGACGATCATCTTAGGACAGTTTTGCAGACTTTGTATTAGCACCAGTTATATGCGAAGTTTTTGAAATATGAATTTTTGCTTGAATCTGTTACGTTCTTGGGTCATGTTGTCTCTAGGGAAGGAATTGAGGTTGACCCCCATAAAATTTCAGCCTTGAAGAATTGGCATAGACCTACTACTCCAATAGAGATTCATAGTTTCTTGGGCTTAGCTGGATACTACACGAAGTTTGTGGAGGGGTTATGTACTCTTGCCTCTCCGTTGACTCAATTGACGCATAAGGCGATTAAATTCCAATGGTCAGATCCTTGTGAAAGGAGCTTCCTAGAGTTGAAATCAAGATTAACTACAGCACCGATGTTGACTCTACTAGAGGGTACGAATGGATTTATGGTATATTGTGACGCTTCAAGGGTCGGACTTGGGTGTTGTATTAATGCAACATGGCAAGGTGATAGCTTATGCTTCTAGGCAACTCAAGAATAACAAAAAGAAATATCCAACACACGTCTTAGAGCTGGCAGCGGTGGTCTTTGCATTGAAGATTTGGCGTCATTATTTCTATGGGGTCCATATGGATATATTCACGGACCATAAGAGCCTTCAATATATTTTCAAAAAGAAGGAACTGAATCTGAGGCAGAGAAGATGGCTTGAGTTACTCAAGGATTACGTCATCAATATTCTGTATCATACGGGGAAGGCTAACGTTGTGGCTGATGCTTTTAGCCAGAAATCTATAGGTAGTTTGGCTCACTTGGAGTCATATCAAAGGTCGTTGGCCAAGGAGATTCATCGATTGGCTAGTGTAGGATTTCGTCTTGCGGACTCTAGTGAAGGAGGGTTGATTGTGCAAAATAGGGCTGAATCATCGTTTGTGGTGGAAGTCAAGGAGAAGCAATTCAACGATCCATTGTTGGTACAATTGAAGGAGGGGATTCAAAAAAATAAGACCATGGCCTTTTCTTTTAGCGTGGATGATGGTACCCTAGGGTACCAAGGGCCGCTATGTGTTCCAAATGTGGATGGTCTCTGGGTAAGAAACATGAAACATGACCGAGGCTCACACGTCTAGGTATTCCGTGCACCTGGGCTCTTCAAAGATGTATCATGATCTTAGGGAAGCCTACTGGTTAAACAATATGAAGAGGAACGTAGAAGACTTTGTGGCGAGATGTCCAAATTGTCAGCAAGTGAAGGTCGAACACCAAAGTCCCGGTGAGTTGGCACAGAACATAGAAATTTCGATGTGGAAATGGGAGATGATCAATCTGGACTTTTTGGTGGGACTACCTTGCACTCCTTGCAAATTCGACTCGATTTGGCTGATTGTGGATGGACTCACAAGATCAGCACACTTCTTACCTGTTAAGGCTACCGACATAGCGGAATAGTATGCTCAGTTGAATATCAAAGAAATAGTCAGGTTGCATGGCACTCCAATTTCCATCACTTCTGATCGGGGATGGCTAATTTTTGGAAGAAATTTCAGCAAGCTGTGGGTACTCAGGTGAATCTTAGTGCAGCCTTCCGACCACACACCAACGGGTAGGCATAGAGGACTATTCAAATGCCTGAGGATATGTTGTGCGCTTGTGGTCTTGACTTCAAAGGTAGCTGGGATGTTCATTTACTGTTCATAGAATTTTCCAACAACAACAACTATCACGCTAACATTCAGATGGCGTCGTTCAGAGCTTTATATGGTAGGAGATGTGGATCTCCCATTGGGTGGTTCGAGTTTGGGGAAGCGGAGTTGATAGGGCCAGACCTCATGCATCAGGCTATGAAAAATGATAAGATCATTAAGGAGAGGTTGAAAACTGCTCAGAGTCGTCAAAAGTCATATTCGGATGCGTGTCACAGGGATTTGGAGTTCAAAGAAGATGGTTGGGTGTTCTTGAAAGTTTTCCTTATGAAGGGTGTAATGCGATTTGGTAAGAAAGGGAAATTGAGTCTGAGGTATGTCGGACCGTACAGAATCATTCAGAGGATTGGTCAGGTGGCTTACAAGCCACTACCTCCAACGATGTCTTTAGGGCACCCGGTGTTCCACGTGTCCATGTTGAAGAAGGTTGTTGGAGATTCGTCGCTTATTGTTTTGGCTGAGACCATTGAGGTTAATGAAGAAATTCCAGGTTCCATCCTTCATAGGCAAGTCCGAAAGTTGAGGAACAAAGAGATTGCCTCTGTGAAAGTACTATGGCGGAACCAACAGGTTGAAGAGGCCACCTGTGAGGCCGAGTAAGAAATAAAGAAAAAGTACCGTCATTTGTTTGAATAGCCATGTACTTATAAAGTTGTATTCTATGAAAATGCTAAGAGTCTGTGAATTATGTATCATTGTACAGTCGATGTTAAGGGTGTTCCTTTTTAGTGGTATATTGCTCGTGAAGCCACAGTTGGCATTGTTTTAATGTTACGTTGCATCGTTAGTTCCTGTACATGTTGTTAGGACTTGTTTTGGGATTCTCTAACAGGTGGATTGGCCCAATTATAGGCGTGACTTTGGCAAAATATTTGGAAATTTAGGGAGTTAGTCGAAAATTCGAACTGCTGGTGTGTGTTGTAGCAACTGAGTCACATTGTGCGCTAATGGTGAATTTTGACCCTCATTTGAGGACGAATGATACTAAGTGGAGGAGGATCTAAGGCTCGATAAATTTTGCCTAAAAACCCGTGGTTTCGTGGTGCCGAAGTAGGCTTATATGTTGATGAATGTAGAGATTGTTCATAAAGGAATGTTTTTGGCAGAAGAAGACATTTTTGCGGCGCAATATGCGGCCGCAGAATCACTATGCCGGCCGCAGAATGGCCGCTGAGTGAACCAAAAAACTTGGAGAGTTTGGATGATATTGTGTGGTCAACTATGCGATCGCAAAAACGTTTCGTAGCCTGCACATCGACCCCTGAACCAGCATGAAAATTTTTCGGAGGGAGGTTCTGTGGCGCATAATGCGACCGCAAACCAGGTTTGCGGACCGTAGAATGGCCGCAGAGTGGGGCAGAATTGCACAGTTTCGGAGGGCCAATTCGCAGCCTATTTTACGGACCGCATAATATATGCGACTGCAGATTGTGTTTCAGAGCTTCATTTTTCTAGTTTTAGGAACCCGACCCCATTCTTATAAAACAATGTTTAGGATCATTTTAGAAGGTTCAAACTCACATTTTAGAGAGAGAGAGAGAGAGAGGAAGGCGGTCTAGAGTGAGAAGAGGAGTTTTAAGTCATTTTTTCAAACCTTGAAGGTTTCTCTCGGGTAACTCACAAGGTCTTCAACCAAAAGGTAAGATTCTTCATCCTAACCCTTAATTTCAGAACATAGCTAAAAATGGGTAATTAGTAAAGCAATTCTTGCGTGTGAGAGTTGTTTATTTACATGCATGTACCATCTAGGGTAGTGGGGAGATTGTCGAGCTCTTTTGGGTGAAGTTTGGGTAGTGGGGTGAAAGAATCCACAATAGGAGGACCTTTGTTGCTTCCCTACGCACACGCAAGTATACGTGATCGACAAGTAATATAGGACAATGAGTCCGGATTATCGTACCCAAGGGACTTAAGTTAACTACTTTAGAACAACTAATATCGTTATTTTATCAAGCAACGATCAAGTTGAATTTATAGTTTATGCTAAATTTTAACTCGAAATTAAATCTAAGAATTATAATGAACAAGTATGTGTTTAGATATCAATAAAACAAATATTCCAGGGTTGTGATTCTATTGCCAATCCTATTGCGTTCTAATTGATTTTATCGTTCATATAGTTAATGTAAGATTACTAATTAATCGATAATGATACCCATAGCCTTCTTCCGAAGTACTATTCGTCTATTCTTAACAAGATTAATGCCTATATTCCTATGGAATTAATCTATTAAGAATGCATGAAGAACACGATTTATATAATTAAGCATGACAATTAAGTATATTCCTATCTTAATCGCGAATCCGCTCTTTTTAACAAAGTTAAGAACATGCTTTCTTCAATCCTTATTCTAATCTAGACTTGGTTTTCCCAAACTTAGCATAGATAATTGATAGAACTTAATTGGTGGCCAAAACAATTAAGCAATTTAGCATAGAATTGAAGAAGCAATCTTATCCACATTAACTATTAAAACGAATTCCTCAAGTTAGAAACACAATATTCATGGCTAATCACAACCCCAGAACAAGGGGTGATTAGCCACTCATGTTCAACAAAATCAAATAACTAAGTAAGAAAAACTAAAATAGAGATACTAGTTTGGATTGATGAACTGAGAATTTGTTGATGTTGTTGATGTTCCTAGGCCTCCTTTTGCTCCAAAATCATGTTATTCCCCTTCAAAATGGGTTTAGGGATGTTTATATAGGAGTTGGGAAGGTTTTGGGTCGGTTTAGGGGTCTTCTAGACGAAGTAGGAGACAATTCCCGAAATCAGGCCCCTGGGCAGCGCCCAGCGCCCCCCAGGGGACTGAAGGCAGTGTGCTTTTCCTTTGCTTCTGTCTTCAGCGCCACAGGCGCGCTGGGCGCTGGCCT
>MCJB01001928.1:3997-21351 GCA_002018475.1 Nicotiana obtusifolia
GTCTTATTTTAAATATAGGGTCTCCACTCCCTATTAAATTTATTTTAGACATAGGATCTCCATTCCCTAGTCTCTTTTCCAACATAGGGTCTATATTCTCTAGGTGATGTTATTTTTGACATAGGGTCTTCACTCCCTAGTCTCTTTTTCCAACATAGGGTCTCCAATACTTAGTTAATATTATATTAGACATAGGGTCTACACTCCCTAGTTTTTTCTATTCGAACATAGGGTCTGCACTCTCTAGTTGTTGTAATTTTAGACATAGAGTCTCCTTTCCCTAGTCTCCTTTTCCAACTTAGGGTCTCCACTCCATAGTTGATGTTTTTTTAGATATTGGGTCTCCACTCCCTAGTCTCCTTTTCCAACATAGGGTCTCCACTCCCTAATTGATGTTATTTTATGCATAGGGTCTACACTCCCTAGTCTCCTTTTCCAACGTAGGGTCTCCACTCCCTAGCTGATGTTATTTCAGACCTAGGGTCTCCACTCCCTAGTCTTATTTCAAATATAGGTTCTTCACTCCCTATTTAATTTATTTTAGACACAGGATCTCCATTCCCTAGTCTCTTTTCCAACATAGGGTTTATACTCTTTAGTTGATGTTATTTTGGACATAAGGTCTCCACTACCTAGTATCTTTTTCCAACATAGGGTCTCCACTCATTAGTTAATATTATATTAGACATAGGATCTACACTTCCTAGTTTTGTCTTTTCGAACATAGGGTCTGCACTCCTTAGTTATTGTAATTTTAGACATAGGGTCTCCTTTCCCTAGTCTCCTTTTCCAACATAGGGTCTCCACTCCATAGTTGAAGTTATTTTAGACATAGGGTGTCCACTCCCTAGTCTCCTATTCCAACATAGAGATTGTACTCCATACTTGAGGTTATTTTAGACATAGGGTCTCCGCTCACTAATTGATGCTACTTTAGACATAAGATCTCCACTCCCTAGTCTCTTTTCCAACATAGGGTCTCTACTCCTTAGTTGATGTTATTTTAGACATAGGGTCTCCTTTCCGTAGTCTCTTTTTCCAACATAGGGTGTCCATTCCCTATGTTGATGTTATTTTAGACATAGGGTCTTCACTAGACATAGGGTCTTCACTCCCTAGTCCTCTTTTCCAACATAGGGTCTCCAATCCCTAGTTGATGTTATTTTAGACATAGGGTCTCCATTCCCTAGTCTCATGTTCCAACATAAGGTCTCCACTCCCTAGTTTATATTATTTTAGAAATAGGGTCTCCATTCCCTAGTCTCCTTTTCCAACATAGGGACTCTACTCTATAGTTGATGTTATTTTAGAAATAGGGTCTCCATTCCCTAGTCTCCTTTTCCAACATAGGGACTCTACTCCGTAGTTGAAGTTATTTTAGACATAGGGTCTCCACTCCCTAGTCTACTTTTGCAACATAGGGTTTCTATTCTCTAGTTGATGTTATTTTAGACATAGGGTCTCCAGTCCCCAGTCTGGTTTTCCAACATAGGGTCTCCACTCCCTAGTTGATGTTATATTAGACATAGAGTCTCCATTCCCTTGCTGCATTTAATTTAGACATAGGGTCTCCACTTCCTAGTCTCCTTTTCCAACACAGGGTATTCACTCCCAAATTGTTGTTATTTTAGACATACGGTCTCCACCCCCTAGTCTCCTTTTCCAATATAGGATCTCCACTCTCTTGTTGATGTTATTTTAGACATAGGGTCTCTACTCCCTCGTCGCCTTTTCAAACATAGGGTCTGTACTCCCTAGTTGATGTTATTTTACACATAGGGTCTCCACTCCCTAGTTGTTGTTATTTTAGACATAAGGTCTCCACTCCTCAGTGAATGTTATTTTAGACATAGGGTCTCCACTCCCTAGTTAATGTTATTTTAGACATAGGGTCTCCACTCCCTAGTTGATGTTATTTTAGACATAGAATCTCCACTCCCTAGTCTCCTTTTTAAATATAGGGTCTCCACTCCATAGTTGATGTTATTTTAGACATAGCATCTCCACTCCCTAGTCTTATTTCCAACATAGGGTCTCTACTCTCTAGTTGATTTATTTTAGATATAGGATCTCCATTCCCTAGTCTCTTTTCAAACATAGGGTCTATACTCCCTAGTTTATGTTATTTTAGACCTACGGTCTCCACTCCCTAGTCTCTTTTTCCAACATAGGGTCTCCACTCCCTAGTCTCTTTTTCCAACATAGGGTCTCCACTCCCTATTTTATTTTATTTTAGACATAGGGTCACCACTCCTTTGTCTTCTTTTCCAACATAGGGTCTCCACTCCTTAGTTGTTATAATTTTAGACATAGGGTCTCCTCTCCGTAGTCTCTTTGTCCAACATAGGGTCTCCACTCCATAGTTGATGTTATTTTAGACATAGCGTCTCCACTCCCTAGTCTCCTTTTCCAACATAGAGTCTCCACTCCCTAATTGATGTTATCTTAGACGTAGGGTCTCCACTCCCTAGTTTCCTTTTCTAACATAGGGTCTCTATTCACTAGTTGATGTTATTTTGGACATAGTGTGTCTACTCCCTAGTCTCTTATTCCAACATAGAGTCTGTACTCCATAGTTGAGAATATTTTAGACATAGGGTCGCCACTCCCTAGTTGATGTTACTTTATACACAGGATCTCCACTTCCTAGTCTCTTTTCCAACATAGGGTTTCTACTCTTTAGTTGATGTTATTTTAGACATAGGGTACTCCTCTCCTTAGTACTTTTTCAAACATAGGGTCTTCATTCCCTACTTGATGTTATTTTAGACATAGAGTCTTCACTCCCTAGCCTTCTTTTCCCACATTGGGTCTCTAATCCCTCGTTGATGTTATTTTAGACATAGGGTCTCCACTCCCTAGTCTCCATTTCCATCTTTGGGTCTCCACTTCCTAGCTGATGTTATTTTAGACCTAGGGTCTCCACTCCCTAGTCTTATTTCCAACATAGGGTCTCTACTCTCTAGTTGATTTATTTTAGACATAGGATCTCCATTCCCTAGTCTCTTTTCCAACATAGGGTCTCCACTCCCTAATCTCTTTTTCCAATATAGGGTCTCCACTACCTAGTCTCTTTTTCCAACATAGGGTCTCCACTCCCTAGTTTATTTTATTTTAGACATAGGGTCACCACTCCCTTGTCTTCTTTTCCAGTATAGGGTTTCCACTCCTTAGTTGTTATAATTTTAGACATAGGGTCTCCACTCTATAGTTGATGTTATTTTAGACATAGCGTCTCCACTCCCTAGTCTCCTTTTCCAACATAGAGTCTCCACTCCCTAATTGATATTATCTTAGACATAAGGTCTCCACTCCCTAGTTTCCTTTTCTAACATAGGGTCTCTACTCACTAATTGATGTTATTTTGGACATAGGGTGTCTACTCCCTAGTCTCTTATTCCAACATAGGGTCTGTACTCCACAGTTGAGAATATTTTAGACATAGAGTCTCCACTCCCTAGTTGATGTTACTTTATACATAGGATCTCCACTTCCTAGTCTCTTTTCCAACATAGGGTTTCTACTCCTTAGTTGATGTTATTTTAGACATAGGGGACTCCTCTCCTTAGTACTTTTTCAAACATAGGGTCTCCATTCCCTACTTGATGTTATTTTAGATATAGGGTCTTCACTCCCTAGCCTTCTTTTCCCACATTGGGTCTCCAATCCCTCGTTGATATTATTATAGACATAGGGTCTCCACTCCCTAATCTCCATTTCAAAAATAGGGTCTTCACTCCCTAGTTGTTGCTCTTTTAGACATAGGATCTATACTCCCTAGTTGATTTTATATTGGACATAGGGTCTCCACTCCCTCGTTTCCTTTTACAACATAGGGTCTCTACTCCCTAGTTGATCTTATTTTAGACATAGGGTCTCTACTCCCTAGTCTCCTTTTGCAATATACGGTCTCCATTCCCTAGTTGATGTTATTTGACACATAGGGTCTTCACTCCCTAGTTGATGTTATTTTAGTCAAAGGGTCTCCACACCCTAATATCCATTTCCAACATAGAGTCTTCACTACGTGGTTGATGTTATATTAGACATAGCTTCTCCACTCCCTAGTCTCTTTTCCAACATAGGGTCTCCACTCCCTAGCTGATGTTATTTTAGACCTAGGGTCTCCATTCCTTAGTCTTATTTTCAACAAAGAATCTCCATTCCCTAGTTGAATTATTTTAGACATAGGATCTCCATTCCCTAGTCTCTTTTTCCAACAGAGGGCCTACACTCCTTAGTTGATGTTATTTTAGACATAGAGTCTCCACTCTCTAGTTGATTTTATTTTAGACATAGGGACTCCACTCCCTCCTTTCTTTTTACAACATAGGGTCTCTACACCCTAGTTGATGTTATTTTAAACATAGGGTCTTCACTTCCTTTTTGTTTTTATTTTAGACATAAGGTCTCCACTCCCTAGCCTCCATTTTCAACATAGGGTCTTCACTCCGTAGTTGTTGTTATTTTAGACATCGGATCTACACTCCCTAGTTGATTTCATATTAGACATAGGGTCTCCACTCCCTCATTTCCTTTTACAACATAGTGTCTTTACTCCCTAGTTGATCTTATTTTAGACATAGGGTCTCCACTCTCTAGTCTCCTTTTGCAATATACGATCTCTATTCCCTAGTTGATGTTATTTTACACATAGGGTCTCCACTCCCTAGTCTCCATTTCCAACATAGGATTTTCACTCCCTAGTTGATGTTGTATTAGACATAGGTTCTCCACTCCCTAGTCTCTTTTCCAACATAGGATCTCCATTCCCTAGTCTCTTTTTCAAACATAGGGCCTTCACTCCTTAGTTGATGTTATTTTAGACATAGGGTCTCCACTCCCTTGTTGATTTTATTTTAGACATAGGGTCTCCACTCCTTCATTTCCTTATATAACATAGGGTCTCTACTCCCTAGTTGATGTTATTTAAGGAATAGGGTCTCCACTCCCTAGTCTCCTTTTGGAACATACGGTCTCCATTCTCTAGTTGATATTATCTTACACATATGGTCTCCACTCCCTAGTTGATATTATTTTTTACATAAGGTCTACATTCCCTAGTCTTCTTTTCCAACATAGGGTCTCCAATCTCTAGTTCTTGTTATTTTAGACATAGGATCTCCATTTCCTTGTCTCGTTTTCCAACATAGGGTCTTCACTCCCTATATGATGTTATTTCAGACCTAGGGTCTCCACTCCCTAGTCTTATTTCAAATATAGGGTCTCCACTCCCTATTTAATTTATTTTAGACATAGGATCTTCATTCCCTAGTCTCTTTTCCAACATAGGGTCTATATTCTCTAGTTGATGTTATTTTGGACATAGGGTCTTCACTCCCTAGTGTCCTTTTGCAACATAGGGTCTCCATTCTCTAGTTGATGTTATTTTAGACATAGGGTTTCCACTCCCTAGTCTGGTTTTCCAACATAGGGTCTCCACTCCCTAGTTGATGTTATATTAGACATAGAGTCTCCATTCCATAGCTGATGTTAATTTAGACATAGGGTCTCCACTCCCTAGTCTCCTTTTCCAACACAAGGTCTCCACTCCCTAGTTGATGTTATTTTAGACATAGGGTCTCCATCCCCTAGTCTCCTTTTCCAATATAGGGTCTCTACTCTCTTGTTTTTGTTATTTTAGACATAGGGTCTTTACACCCTCGTCTCTTTTTCAAACATAGGGTCTGTACTCCCTAGTTGATGATCTTTTAAACATAGGGTCTCCACTCCCAAGTTGTTGTTATATCAGACATAAGGTCTCCACTCCTTAGTGGATGTTATTTTAGACATGGGGTCTCCACTCCCTAGTTAATGTTATTTTAGACATAAGGTCTCCACTCGCTAGTTGATGTTATTATAGACATAGAATCTCCACTCCCTAGTCCCCTTTTTAACATTGAGTCTCTGCTCCCTAGTTGAAGTTATTTTAGACATAGGGTCTCGACTCCCTAGTCTCCTTTTCCAACATAGGGTCACCGCTCCCTAGGTTATGTTATTTTACACATAGGGTCTCCACTCATTAGTAACCTTTTGCAACATAGGGTCTCTACCCCTTATTTGATTTATATTTTAGACAAAGGGTCTACACTCCCTAGTCTCCTTTTGCAACATAAGGTCTCCATTTCCTAGTTAATGTTATTTTTGACACAGGGTATTCACTCCCTAGTCTCTTTTTTCAATATAGGGTCTCCACTCCTTAGTTGTTGTAATTATAGACATAGGGTCTCCACTTCCTAGTCTCATTTTCCAACATAGGGTCTCCACTCCATAGTCTCTTTTTCCAATATAGGATCTTCGCTCCCTAGTTGATGTTATTTTAGACATAGGGTCTCCACTCCCTAGTCACCTTTTCTAACGTAGGGTCTCCACTCCCTAGTTGATTTTATTTTAGACATAGGGTCTCCACTCCCTAGTCTCCTTTTCCCGCACAGGGTCTCCACTCCCTAGTTGATGTTATTTTAGACATAGGGTCTCCGCCCCTAGTCTCCTTTTCGAACATAAGGTCTCCACTCCCTAGTTGATGTTATTTTAGACATAGGATCTCCACTCCCTAGTATTCTTTTGTAACATACGGTCTCCATTCCCTAGTTGATGTTATTTTATACATAGCGTCTCCACTCCCTTGACTCCTTATCAACCATAGGGTCTACACTCTCAAGTTGATTTTATTTTAGACACGAGGTCTCCACTCTCTAGTCTCCTTTTCCAACATAGGGTCTCCACTCCCTTGTTGATGTTATTTTAGACATAGGTCTCCACTCCCTAGTCTTGTTTTCCAATATAGCGTCTCTACTCCCTAGTTGGTGTTATTTTAGGCATATGATCTCCACTCCCTGGTCTCCTTTTCCAACGTAGGGTCTCCACTCCCTAGTTGATGTTATATTAGACATAGAGTCTCCTCTCCCTTGTCTCCTTTTTCAACGTAGGGTCTCCACCCCCTAGTTGATGTTATTTTAGACATAGGGTCTCTACTCCCTAGTTGATTTTATTTTAGAGATAGGGTCTCCACTTCCTCGTTTCCTTTTACAACATAGGGTCTCTACTCCCTAGTTGATGATATTTTAAACTTAGGGTCTCCACTCCGTAGTCTCCTTTAGTAACATACGGTCTCCGTTTCCTAGTTGATGTTATTTTTTACATAGAGTCTTCACTCCCTAGTCTTCTTTTAAAACATAAGGTCTCTACTCCCTAGTTGATGTTATATTAAACATAGGGTCTCCATACTCTAGTCTCTTTTCCAACATAGGGTCTCCACTCCCTAACTGATGTTATTGTAGACCTAGGGTCTCCATTGCCTACTCTTATTTCCAACATTGGGTTTCCATTCCCTAGTTGATTTAATTTAGACATAGGATCTCCACTCCCTAGTCTCTTTTCCAACATGAGGTCTCTACTCCTTAGTTGATGTTATTTTAGATATAAGGTCTCCACTCCCTAGTTTATTTTATTTTAGATGTAGGGTCTCCACTCCCTAGTCTTCTTTTCCAACATAGGGTCTCCACTCCCTAGTTAATATTATTTTGTACATAGGGTCTGTAGTCCCTAGTTTTCTTTTCCAACCCTGGGTTCGCACTCTCTTGTTGTTGTTATTTTAGACATAGGGCCTCCACTCATTTGTCTCCTTTTACAACATAGGGTCTCCACTCCCTAGTCTCTTTTTCCAATATAGGATCTCCGCTACCTAGTTGATGGTAATTTAGACATAGGGTCTCCACTTCCTAGTCTCCTTTTCCAACATAGGGTCTCCATTCCATAGTCTCTTTTTCCAATATAGGATCTTCGCTCCCTAGTTGATGTTATTTTAGACATAGGGTCTCCACTCCCTAGTTTATTTTATTTTAGACATAGGGTCTCCACTCCCTAGTTTCCTTTTCCCGCACAGGGTCTCCACTCCCTAGTTGATGTTATTTTAGACATAGGGTCTCCGCCCCCTAGTCTCATTTTCCAACATAAGGTCTCCACTCCCTCGTTGATGTTATTTTAGACATAGGATCTCCACTCCCTAGTCTTCGTTTGTAACATACGGTACCTATTCCCTAGTTGATGTTATTTTATACATAGGGTCTCTTCACCCTTAACTCCTTATCTAACATAGGGTCTACACTACCAAGTTGATTTTATTTTAGACACAAGGTCTCCACTCTCTAGTCTCCTTTTCCAACATAGGGTTTCCACTCCCTTGTTGATGTTATTTTAGACATAGGGTCTCCACTCCCTAGTCTTGTTTTCCAACATAGCGTCTCTACTCTTTAGTACGTGTTATTTTAGGCAAATGATCTCCACTCCCTGGTCTCCTTTTCCAACATAGGGTCTTCACTCCCTAGTTGATGTTATTTTAGACATAGAGTCTCCTCTCCCTTGTCTCCTTTTCTAACGTAGGGTCTCCACTCCCTAGTTGACGTTATTTTATACATAGGGTCTCCACTCCCTAGTCTCGTTTTCTAACGTAGGGTCTCCACTCCCTAGTTGATTTTATTTTAGACATAGGGTCTCCACTCCCTAGTCTCCTTTTCCAACATAGGGTCTCCACTCCTTAGTTGATGTTATTTTAGACATAGAGTCTCCTCTCCCTTGTCTCCTTTTCCAACATAGGGTCTCCACTCCCTAGTTGATGTTATTTTAGACATAGGGTTTACTCTCCATTGTTGATTTTATTTTAGACATAGGATTTCCACACCCTAGTCTTCTTTTGTAACATACGGTCTCCATTCCCTAGTTGATGTTATTTTATACATAGGGTCTCCACTCCCTTGACTCCTTATCCAACATAGAGTCTCCACTCCTTAGGTGATTTTATTTTAGACATAGGGTCTCCACTCACTTGACTCCTTTTAGACATAGGGTCTCCACTCCCTAGTTGATTTTTTTTTAGACATAGGGTCTCCACTCCCTCCTTTCCTTTTACAACATAGGGTCACTACACCCTAGTTGATGTTATTTTAAACATAGGGTCTTCACTCCCTATTTGTTTTATTTTAGACATAGGATCTCAATTCCCTAGTCTCCATTTCCAACATAGGGTCTTCACTCCCTAGTTGTTGTTATTTTAGACATAGGATCTGCACTTCCTAGTTGATTTTATATTAGACATAGGGTCTCCACTCCCTCACTTCCTATTACAACATAGGGTCTCTACTCCCTAGTTGATCATATTTTAGACATAGGGTTTCCACTCCCTAGTCTCCTTTTGCAATATACGCTCTCCATTCCCTAGTTGATGTTATTTTACACATAAGGTCTCCACTCCCTAGTCTCCATTTCCAACATAGGGTTTTCACTCCCTAGTTGGTGTTGTATTAGACATAGGTTCTCCACTCTCTAGTCTCTTTTCCAACATAGGGTCTCAACTCTCTAGCTGATGTTATTTTAGACCTAGGTTCTCTATTCCCTAGTCTTATTTCCAACAAAAGGTCTCCATTCCCTAGTTTATTTATTTTAGACATAGGATCTCCATTCCCTAGTCTCTTTTTCCAACACAGGGCCTTCACTCCTTAGTTGATGTTATTTTAGACATAGGGTCTCCACTCCCTTGTTGATTTTATTTTAGACATAGGGTCTCCACTCCCTAGTGTCCATTTTCCAACATAAGGTCTCCACTCTCAAGTTGATGTTATTTTAGACATAGGGTCTACACTCCCTTGTTGATTTTAATTTAGACATAGGATCTCCACTCCCTAGTCTTCTTTTGTAACATACGGTCTCCATTCCCTAGTTGATGTTATTTTATACATAGCATCTCCACTCCCTTGACTCCTCATCCCACAAAGGGTCTGCACTCCCTAGTTGATTTTATTTTAGACACAAGGTCTCCACTCTCTAGTCTCCTTTTCCAACATAGGGTCTCCACTCCCTTGTTGATGTTATTTTAGACATAGGGTCTCCACTCCCTAGTCTTGTTTTTCAACATAGCGTCTCTACTCCCTAGTTGGTGTTATTTTAGGCATATGATCTCCACTCCCTGGTCTCCTTTTCCAACATAGGGTCTCCACTCCCTAGTTGATGTTATTTTAGACATTGGGTGTCCTCTCCCTTGTCTCCTTTTCCAACGTAGGGTCTCCACTCCCTAGTTGATGTTATTTTAGACATAGGGTCTCCACTCCCTAGTCTCTTTTTCTAACGTAGGGTCTCCACTCCCTAGTTGATTTTATTTTAGACATAGAGTCTTCTCTCCCTTGTCTCCTTTTCCAACATAGGGTCTCCACTCCTAGTTGATGTTATTTTAGACATAGGGTCTACACTCCCTTGTTGATTTTATTTTAGACATAGGGTCTCTACTCCCTTGTCTTGCTTTCCAACATACGGTCTCCACTCCCTAGTTAATATTATTTTAGACATAGGGTCTACACTCTGTAGCTTTCTTTTCCATCATAGGTTCTGCACTCCCTTATTTTTGTTATTTTAGACATTGGGTCTTCACTCCTTTCTTTCTTTGTCCAACATAGGGCCATCACTCCCTAGTTGATGTTATTTTATACATAGGGTCTCCACTCCCTTAGTTGATTTTATTTTAGACATAGGTTCTCCATTCCCTAGTCTCCTTTTCCTACATAGGTATTCTACTTCATAGTTGATTTTATTTTAGAAATAGGGCCTCCAATGCCTAGTCTCCTTTTCAATCATAGGGGTTCTACTCCATAGTTGATGTCATTTTAGGGTCTCCACTCCCCAATCTCCATTTGAAACATAGGGTCTTCATTCCCTAGTTGATGTCATTTTAGACATAGGGTATTCACTCCCTAGTCTGGTTTTCCAACATAGGGTCTCCACTCCCTAGTTGATTTTATATTAGACATAGGGTCTCCACTCCCTAGTTGATGTTATTTTAGACATAGGGTCTCCACCCCCTAGTTTCCTTTGCCAACATAAGGTCTCCACTCCCTAGTTGAAGTTATTTTAGACATAGGATTTCCACTCCCTAGTCTTCTTTTGTAACATACGGTCTCCATTCCCTAGTTGATGTTATTTTATACATAGGGTCTCCACTCCCTTGACTCCTTATCCAACATAGAGTCTCCACTCCTTAGGTGATTTTATTTTAGACATAGGGTCTCCACTCACTTGACTCCTTATCCAACATAGAGTTTCCACTCCATAGGTGATTTTATTTTAGACATAGGGTCTCCACTCCCTCCTTTTCTTTTACAACATAGGATCTCTACACCCTTGTTGATGTTATTTTAAACATAGAGTCTTCACTCCCTAGTTGTTTTTATTTTAGACATAGGGTCTCCACTCCCTAGTCTCCATCTCCAACATAGGGTCTTCACTCCCTAGTTGTTGTTATTTTAGACATAGGATCTACACTCCCTAGTTGATTTTATATTAGACATAGGGTCTCAACTCCCTCATTTCCTTTTACAACATAGGGTCTCTACTCCCTAGTAGATCTTATTTTAGACATAGGGTCTCCACTCCCTAGTCTCTTTTTGCAATATACGGTCTCCATTCCTTAGTTGATGTTATTTTATACATAGGGTCTCCACTCCCTAGTCTCCATTTCCAACATAGGGTTTTCACTCCCTAGTTGATGTTATATTAGACATAAGTTCTCCACTCTTTTATCTCTTTTCTAACATAGGGTCTCCACTCCCCAGCAGATGTTATTTTAGACCTAGGGTCTCCATTCACTAGTCTTATTTCCAGAAGAGGGTCTCCATTTCCTAGTTAATTTATTTTAGACATAGGATCTCCATTCCCTAGTCTCTTTTTCCAACATAGGGCCTTCACTCCTTAGTTGATGTTATTTTAGAAATAAGGCCTCCACTCCCTAGTTGATTTTATTTTAGACGTAGGATCTCCACTCCCTCGTTTCCTTTTACAGCATAGGGTCTCTACTCCCTAGTTGATGTTATTTTAGACTTAGGGTCTCCACTCCCTAGTCTCCTTTAGTAACATACGGTCTCCCTTTCCTAGTTGATGTTATTTTTTACATAGAGTCTTCACTCCCTAGTCTTCTTTTCAAACATAAGTTCTCTACTTCCTAGTTGATGTTATATTAGACATAGGGTCTCCACGCCCTAGTCTCTTTTCCAACATAGGGTCTCTACTCCCTAACTGATGTTATTTTAGACCTAGGGTCTCCATTCCTTACTCTTATTTCCAACATTGGGTTTCCATTCCCTATTTGATTTATTTTAGACATAGGATCTTCACTCCCTAGTCTCTTTTCCAACATAGAGTATCTACTCCTTAGTTGATGTAATTTTAGATATAATGTCTCCACTCCCTAGTTTATTTTATTTTAGATGTAGGGTCTCCACTCCCTAGTCTTCTTTTCCAACATAGGGTCTCCACTCCCTAGTCTTCTTTTCCAACATAGGGTCTCCACTCCCTAGTTAATATTATTTTATACATATGGTCTATACTCCCTAGTTTTCTTTTCCAACCCTGGGTCCGCACTCTCTAGTTGTTGTTATTTTAGACATAGGGCCTCCATTCCTTTGTCTCCTTTTACAACATAGGGTCTCCACTCCCTAGTCTCTTTTTCCAATATAGGATCTCCGCTACCTAGTTGATGGTATTTTAGACATAGGGTCTCCACTTCCTAGTCTCCTTTTCCAAAATAGGGTCTCCACTCCATAGTCTCTTTTTCCAATATAGGATCTTCGCTCCCTAGTTGATGTTATTTTAGACATAAGGTCTCCACTTCCTAGTCTCCTTTTCTACGCAGGGTCTCCACTCCCTAGTGTATTTTATTTAGACATAGGGTCTCCACTCCCTAGTCTCCTTTTCCCGCACAGGGTCTCCACTCCCTAGTTGATGTTATTTTAGACATAAGGTCTCCGCCCCCTAGTCTCCTTTTCCAACATAAGGTCTCCACTCCCTAGTTGATGTTATTTTAGGCATAGGATCTCCACTCCCTAGTCTTCTTTTGTAACATACGGTATCCATTCCCTAGTTGATGATATTTTATACATAGGGTCTCCATACCCTTGACTCCTTATCCAACATAGGGTCTACACTACCAAGTTCATTTTATTTTAGACACAAGGTCTCCACTCTCTAGTCTCCTTTTCCAACATAGGGTCTCCACTCCCTTGTTGATGTTATTTTAGACATAGGGTCTCCACTCCCTAGTGTCCATTTTCCAACATAAGGTCTCCACTCTCAAGTTGATGTTATTTTAGACATAGGGTCTACACTCCCTTGTTGATTTTAATTTAGACATAGGATCTCCACTCCCTAGTCTTCTTTTGTAACAGACGGTCTCCATTCCCTAGTTGATGTTACTTTATACATAGGGTTTTCACTCCCTTGACTCCTAATCCAACATAGAGTCTCCACTCCTTAGGTGATTTTATTTTAGACATAGGGTCTCCACTCCCTTCTTTCCTTTTACAACATAGGGTCTCTACACCCTTGTTGATATTATTTTAAACATAGGGTATTCACTCCCTAGTTTTTTTTATTTTAGACATAGGGTCTCCACTCCCTAGTCTCCATCTCAAACATAGGGTCTTCACTCCCTAGTTGTTGTTATTTTAGACATAGGATCTACACTCCCTAGTTAATTTTATATTAGACATATGGTTTCCACTCCCTCATTTCCTTTTACAACATAGGGTCTCTACTCCCTAGTAGATATTATTTTAGACATAGGGTCTCCACTGCCTAGTCTTTTTTTGCAATATACGGTCTCCATTCCTTAGTTGATGTTATATTACGCATAGGGTCTCCACTCCCTAGTCTCCATTTCCAACATAGGGTTTTCACTCCCTAGTTGATGTTGTATTAGACATAGGTTCTTCACTCTCTAGTCTCTTTTCCAACATAGGGTCTCCACTCTCAAGCTGATGTTATTTTAGACCTAGGGTCTCCATTCCCTAGTCTTATTTCCAACAAAGGGTCTCCATTTCCTAGTTGATTTATTTTAGACTTAGGATCTCCATTCCCTAGTCTCTTTTTCCAACATAGGGCCTTCACTCCTTAGTTGATGTTATTTTAGACTTAGGGTCTCCACTCCCTAGTCTCCTTTAGTAACATACGGTCTCCGTTTCCTAGTTGATGTTATTTTTTACATAGAGTATTCACTCCCTAGTCTTCTTTTCAAACATAAGGTGTTTACTCCCTAGTTGATGTTATGTTAGACATAGGGTCTCCACGCCCTAGTCTCTTTTCCAACATAGGGTCTCCACTCCCTAACTGATGTTATTTTAGACCTAGGGTCTCCATTCCCTACTCTTATCTCCAAAATTGGGTTTCCATTCCCTAGTTGATTTATTTTAGACATAGGATCTCCATTCCCTAGTCTTTTTTCCAATATGGGGTATCTACTCTTTAGTTGATGTTATTTTAGATATAAGGTCTCCACTCCCTAGTTTATTTTATTTTAGATGTAGGTTCTTCATTCCCTAGTATTCTTTTCCAACATAGGGTCTCCCCTCCCTAGTTAATATTATTTTATACATAGGGTCTATAATCCCGAGTTTTCTTTTCCAACCCTGGGTCCGCACTATCTAGTTGTTGTTATTTTAGACATAGGACCTCCACTCCTTTGTCTCCTTTTACAACATAGGGTCTCCAATCCCTAGTCTCTTTTTCCAATATAGGATCTCCGCTACCTAGTTGATTGTATTTTAGACACAGGGTCTCCACTTCCTAGTCTCCTTTTCCAAAATAGGGTCTCCACTCCATAGTCTCTTTTTCCAATATAGGATCTTCGCTCCCTAGTTGATGTTATTTTAGACATAGGGTCTCCACTTCCTAGTCTCCTTTTCTAACGTAGGGTCTCCACTCCCTAGTTGATTTTATTTAGACATAGGGTCTCCACTCCCTAGTCTCCTTTTCCCGCACAGGGTCTCAGCTCCCTAGTTGATGTCATTTTAGACATAGGGTCTCCGCCCCCTAGTCTCCTTTTCCAACATAAGGTCTCCACTCCCTAGTTGATGTTATTTTAGACATAGGATCTCCACTCCCTAGTCTTCTTTTGTAACATCGGTATCCATTCCCTAGTTGATGTTATTTTATACATAGGGTCTCCATACCTTTGACTCCTTATCCAACATGGGGTCTACACTACCAAGTTCATTTTATTTTAGACACAAGGTCTCCACTCTCTAGTCTCCTTTTCCAACATAGGGTCACCACTCCCTTGTTGATGTTATTTTAGACATAGGGTCTCCACTCCCTGGTCTCCTTTTCCAACATAGGGTCTCGACTCCCTAGTTGATGTTATTTTAGACATAGAGTCTCCTCTCCCTTGTCTCCTTTTCTAACGTAGGGTCTCCATTCCCTAGTTGATGTTATTTTAGACATAGGGTCTCCACTCCCTAGTCTCGTTTTCTAACGTAGGGTCTCCACTCTCTAGTTTATTTTATTTTAGATGTAGGGTCTCCACTCCCTAGTCTTCTTTTCCAACATAGGGTCTCCACTCCCTAGTTAATATTATTTTATACATAGGGTCTATACTCCCTAGTTTTCTTTTCCAACCCTGGGTCCGCACTCTCTAGTTGTTGTTATTTTAGACATAGGGTCTACACCCCCTTGTTGATTTTATTTTAGACTTAGGATGTCCTCTCCCTAGTCTTCTTTTGTAACATACGATCTCCATTCCCTAGTTGATGTTATTTTATACATAGGGTCTCCACTCCCTTGACTCCTTATCCAACATAGAGTCTCCACTCGTTAGGTGATTTTATTTTAGACATAGGGTCTCCACTCCCTCCTTTCCTTTTACAACACAGGGTCTCTACACCCTTGTTGATGTTATTTTAAACATAGGGTCTTCACTCCCTAGTTGTTTTTATTTTAGACATAGGGTCTCCACTCCCTAGTCTCCATCTCCAACATAGGGTCTTCACTCCCTAGTTGTTGTTATTTTAGACATTGGATCTACACTCCTTAGTTGATTTTACATTGGACATAGGGTCTCCACTCCCTCATTTCCTTTTACAACATAGGGTCTCTACTCCCTAGTAGATTTTATTTAAGACATAGGGTCTCCACTGCCTAATCTCTTTTTGCAATATACGGTCTCCATTCCTTAGTTGATGTTATTTTACACATAGGGTCTCCACTCCCTAGTATCCATTTCCAACATAGGGTTTTCACTCCCTAGTTGATGTTGTATTAGACATAGGTTCTCCACTCTCTATTCTCTTTTCCAACATAGGGTCTCCACTCCCTAGCTGATGTTATTTTAGACCTAGGGTCTCCATTCCCTAGTCTTATTTCCAACAAAGGGTCTCCATTCCCTAGTTTATTTATTTTAGACATAGGATCTCCATTCCCTAGTCTCTTTTTACAACAGAGGGCCTACACTCCTTCCCTAAAAATTAATACTTAACAAAATGACTTCCGCACCCCCACATTGGTATCAGAGCTATTTATTAAAAAAGAAAAATAGAAATGAGAATATGATATATATGTTGAGTAGTATTTAATATAAAGTATTAAAAATGAAAAAACGCCCTTCATTTAGATCACTTAGTTTCCATAATAATCATAGATGGAATCTTTTAAAATGGAAAAGAAAAATAATAAAATGGATTACCTTGACAGAAAGAAATTATTCATTAAGCGAAAAATATAGGAAAGATTCTATTAAACAGTTTAATGAACATACGGTACCCATTCCCTAGTCTCTTTTCCAACATAGGGTCTCCACTCCCTAGTCTCTTTTCCAAGATAGGGTCTCCACTCCCTAGCTGATGTTATTTTAGAGCTAGGGTCTCTATTCCCTAGTCTTATTTCCAACAAAGGGTCTCCTTTTCCTAGTTGATTTATTTTAGATATAGGATCTCCATTCCCTAGTCTCTTTTTCCAACATATGGCCTTCACTCCTTAGTTGATGTTATTTTGGACATAGGGTCTCCACTCCCTAGTTGATTTTATTTTAGACATAGGGTCTCCACTCCCTCGTTTCCTTTTACAACATAGGGTCTCTACTCCCTAGTTGATGTTATTTTAGACTTAGGGTCTCCACTCCCTAGTCTCCTTTAGTAACATACGGTCTCCGTTTCCTAGTTGATGTTATTATTTACATAGAGTCTTCACTCCCTAGTCTTCTTTTCAAACATAAGGTCTCTACTCCCTAGTTGATGTTATATTAGACATAGGGTCTCCACGCCCTAGTCTCTTTTCCAACATAGGGTCTCCACTCCCTAATTGATGTTATTTTAGACCTAGGGTCTCCATTCCCTACTCTTATTTCCAACATTGGGTTTCCATTCCCTAGTTGATTTATTTTAGACATAGGATCTCCACTCCCTAGTCTTCTTTTGTAACATCGGTATCCGTTCCCTAGTTGATGTTATTTTATACATAGGGTCTCCATACCTTTGACTCCTTATCCAACATGGGGTCTACACTACCAAGTTCATTTTATTTTAGACACAAGGTCTCCACTCTCT
>MCJB01001931.1:0-13660 GCA_002018475.1 Nicotiana obtusifolia
TATGACATTAAACTAAATTAACTATTTATAAAAATTACCGTAATGCTATATTCTATGAATTAAACATTAAAACTAGAAAAATGTAAAAATGCACTATTTTTATGATTTTTTCAATTTTATGAAATCAACAATTACTAACTTAATCCTAAAATGTAAAAATAAATCCTAAATGCAATGCATGATATTTTTAAGTATTTTTCATGAATTAATTAATGAATAATTGAGTAATTAAGAATCTAATAAAATCCTAAAATGACTAATAATTAATTAAAAATTATTTAATAATTTTTATAAAGGTATTTCCGGTACGGTAAAAATCACGTGCTCACAGCTGCCCCTCTTTGCTTGAAAGCACGAAGAGTTTTCGGGCAAAGACAAAATGAGCAATTCTGCGGGATTTTTGCCTACCCGAATTGAAAAGAGCTTGACCGAACCTTGCTTGAAGGGTTTCCTACATATCCTTGGCTATGAAGGAATCAGGTCAGTGTAGTTCTGGAAGTTCTTGGTAGCTGAGACTACCAGGAAGCTGTGATTTCGTTGCTGCTGCTGTTACTGTTTGCTGCGCTCCTTATTACACCAAAAATGGAAAATAAGAAGTTAAACTAACTACGTCTAATAGCTACGAATTACAAGATTCCTATCTACAAACTTCTTGGAACTTGATCTTGAATCTTCATGTGCATCTCGAACTTGTTGATTCGCATTCTTGACGCGAGCTTTTGCCAGTCCTAACTTGACTCCTGTTGGTGAAACTTGAATTGTATTCCCTCGTTATCCAGGTGGGCGCCTGCTATCACGACAGTAAAATAAACAACAAACTTTCTGCCCCAGTTTGGAGCTTAGGCATATCTGCGGGGATTTGAAACTTACTGCCTAAAAAGACTTCTAAGACTTGTAGAGAAACTAAGTCTCACTATTCATGAGGATTTTGAGAAATTCAAAACTAAATCCCATTATCCAGGAGGGTCCTGAAACTTAAAATTAAATCCTATTATCCAGGAGGGTCTTGAAACTAAAATTGAATCCCTTTATCCAGGAGGGTCCTGAAACTAAAATTGAATCCCATTATCCAGGAGGGTCCTGAAACCAAAATTAAAATTAAATCCCATTATCCAGGAGGGTTCTGCTACTGAAACTAAAAACTAAATCCCATTATCCAGGAGGGTCCTGAAACTAAATTAAATTGTATTCCCTCATTATCCAGGTGGGCGCCAGCTACTGAAAATAAAATTACATCATTATCCAGGAGGGCCCTGAAACTAAAACTAAAATTAAATCCTATTATCCAGGAGGGTCCTGCTACTGAAACTAAAATTAAATTCCCTCATTATCCAGGTGGGCCCTGATACTGAAACTAAAAATTAAATCCCATTATCCAGGAGGGTCCTGCTACTGAAACTAAAATTAAATTCCCTCGTTATCCAGGTGGGCGCCTGCTACTGAAACTAAAACTAGATCCCATTATCCAGGAGGGGCCTGAAAACTAAAACTAAAATTATATTCCCTCGTTATCCAGGTGGGCGCCTGCTACTGAAACTAAAAATTGTATTCCCTCATTATCCAGGTGGGCGCCTGCTACTGAAACTAAAATTAGATCCCATTATCCAGGAGGGTCCTGAAAACTAAAACTAAAATTATATTCCCTCGTTATCCAGGTGGCGCCTGCTACTGAAACTAAAAATTAAATCCCATTATCCAGGAGGGTCCTGATACTGAAACTAAAAATTAAATCTCATTATCCAGGAGGGTCCTGAAAACTAAAATTAAATTTACCTGAGCCATGCTCTTGTTTGGGGGAATTCTCAAATAGCAATTTCGCTGCCCGAGCCCTGGCTTTTGGGGATTGACAACTTTTACGCCTTCTGTTTCAAACAAATAAAATCTTATTAGTTTGAAACATGGTGGTTAGTTTGTGGTGTCCTTGCTGGAGGTTCGCTTCTGTTGGGGAATGTATTCTAGTTTTGGCTTGGCTGGGGACTTGAATGATCACAGGGTTGTTTGACCTCTGATTGGGGTCGGCTTGCACTTTCTCTGAACAACCCGAATCTCTTACCCTCATCTATTGCATTACACTTTAATCTGAACGTTATTGCATTCTTGTATTCTCCAAACTCCAAAACTTGCCTTATCGCCTGACCTTTGGATTATTTCCCTTGCGATATGCTTGGCCAAATTCCGCTTTGTGCAATTTAGAAGTTGGTAGTAAGCTTGAAATCCTTTCCCGCTTATTCAACATGACTAATTCGCAAGAAGCTTACAAAGATAGACTCAATGAACAAAATGTAATAATTTTGTGAACAAAAGGAAACAAAAGGAAATGAACACAAACGATTATGTGGAGGAAATTTAGAAAGACTTATCTGAAAGAATTGGCCAGCTCCGGTGATCATGACATGCATTTCGGACTGATCAGCCTAATTCGTCTGACCAATCATATTCAACTCATAGCATAAATCCAACTTCAAAGACCATTCTTTCACTGCTCCCATTCCGTTTGCTGTTTATCTCTTAACTCACCATCGCCTTATGGTGCCCGTAAGGGTTTTCACCAATAAGACTCTCTCATTTTCAATTTCTCTCATCTCACCATCGCCTTACGGTGCCCGTGAGGGTTTTCACCAATAAGACTCTCTCATTTAGCTATCTTTTATGCATCCCGAACACGGTGTTGCTCCTGACACAAACCATATCACCATCTCACTTGACCCGGCATCCTCAAAGACTGATCAGAAGGTCTTTCTTTGGACCGTAATATGGGCTTTTGGACAAGGTTAGAAGAAAGGGTGTCATGAAGGCTCAAAGTAATTGAAAATGAAATAGGGGTTGAAATTACAACTTTTGGAATCAAATCTTTTATGAATCTAAACTCCTGCCCCAGTTCTTTTAGGTCTGGGAAAAATTTAAATTTTTATTTTGGTGAGACCGAGCCGTGAGGCTGCCTACGTATCCTTAAAAGGAATCAGGTCAAACGTAGTTCAAGCCGAAAAGTTGTTTGTTTTTGTTCCATTTTTCTTTTTTTTTTCTTCTTCTCTTTTTCTTTTCTCTTTTCATATTTTTCTTTTTCATTTTCTTTTCTCTTTTCATTTTCTTTTCCTCTTTTTTTCTTTCCTTCATTTTCCTTATTTCTGTTATTGATTCCAAAAGAGGGATTTGAACGAAAAATAAGTAAAGCTCAAAAGGGTAACAAGTGATAAAAATGTTTGGATAGCTGAACAAAATGCCTTCTTCATTTCAACTTTGAACATACCGAGTACAATTGAAGATAAGCGAGAAATCATCTATAATATTTCTTAACGGCATCAGGATTGATAGTCGTATCTACACATTTTCCTTCTATATCTGTTAAGTACAAAGCACCACTTGGCAAAACTCTGGTCACAATGAATGGTCCGTGCCAATTCGGGAAAAATTTGCCTTTGACTTCCACTTGGTGAGGGAGGATATGTTTCAGTACCATTTGGCCCATCTCAACTTTCCGAGGGCGTACCTTTTGTTGTAGGCTGGATCAGTTGGCAATTTATGAACTGCCAGATCAGTGCTCAAACCTGGCATCTCGTCATATGACCAAGCGAAGACATCTTGGTACTCAAGCGATATTTTGATTATTTCCTTCTTCACTTGTAGTCCTATATGCACCCTTATCTTGGTTTCCTAACATCATCCTGGCCTCCTAAATTGATTACTTCAGTCCCCCTCAAACTAGGTTTCGGTTTCCCTTCAAATTATTTTATCCCTTTATTGATTTGCTCAAATGCTGCTTCTTCATCATATTCTATTTCCTCGTCATATTCTACTTCTTGATGTTATTTCAGAATTAAATTGGCTCTTAAGACTTAGCTGAAAATTCCTCATGCATGTCATGTCACTGCAACCAGCATAAGAAGAACTGTACAAAAGAACAAAATAAACGGGAGATTGCATTTCATTGAAAATAAAAGGATAGAAGAGTTTGAACATCACAATAAGCAAAGCTAAAGAAAGATCCGTATTACAACCCTGGCACAGGAAAGAAAATAAAGCAAACTACCAAGACTCCTTCCTGGTGGGGAGAGGAGTAACCTCCCAATTGCTAAGCTTCACACTTGGGCCAACAAATTGCACATCTGCTCTGCTAGAGCCTTCACCATATTGGTTTCTTTGAAAAGACTTCGGAGCCCCTTGATTATCTCTGGGCCCTTAACCAAATTGTTTTTATTGGCCCTAATTATCATGACAGATTTCTTGGGCTCCCCGTCCTTACAAACTATTTCAATCATATGTATCTCTTCATGGGCAGGCAGAGGATTCTGGTTGATGTTTGGCGTGTCGGGGCTTTGGACTACAATTTGGTTTGTATCAATAAGCTCTTGAATTGCTCGTTTCAAATGCCAACACTTCTCTATGTCATGGCCTGGAGCATCAGAACAGTAGGCATATCTTAGAGAATAGTCAAGGTTCTTTGGAGGCGAATTTGGCATTTTTGATTCAGTTGGCCTCAAGACGTCCAATTGCCTTAACCTTTGGAATAGGCTAGCATAAGATTCTCCAAGCGGGGTAAAAGTTTGTTTCCGCTGTTGCTTTTCTCTCCTGTACCCTGTTCTTGATCGAGAGTGTGGACCATCGGGGTTTTGGTAAGGTTGTGGGGATGAGTAGGCATTTTGTGGAGCTGGGTAGGTATTCTGTGGGACAGGGGCACGCCATTGTGGATAAGGAGGGGATTGAGCGTATGACTGGGTATGGTGAACGAAATATTAGGGTGGTTGGGATAAATCTTGGGGGTTTTGCGGGGAAAAGTAATGTTGAGGTGTGTTATATGGAGTTCGGGTGTAAGTTTGAGGTCGAGGGCGTAGATAGGTGTAATTGCGAGGTGGACCTCTCTGACTCTGCCATGACCCGGAGACAAACATGGAATCATCTTCCTTCTTCTTCCTTCCTAACAAATTTCCTGTACCGCTCTGGATTGCTTGAGTGGTTGCTTTTATTGCAGAATAACTCATAATCTTGCTGGATTTGAGCCCCTCTTCTACCATCTCTCCCATTTTTACTACATCATTGAAGGACTTACCAATGGCTGAGATCAAATGGCCATAATAAGTGGGCTCTAGAGCCTGAAGAAAATATTTGACCATCTCCTCTTCTTCCATTGGAAGATTGACTCGTGCAGCTTGCTCCCTCCATCGGAAACCATATTCCCTGAAGCTTTCGCTGGGTTTCTTTTTCAGCTTGGTCAGGGACAGGCGGTCTGGAACAATGTCTATGTTATATTGAAAGTGTCGGGCAAAAGCCCGAGCCATATCATCCCAGGTGTACCACTTGTTGCCGTCCTGACGGGTGTACCATTCCAAAGCCGCCCCACTCAAACTTTGGCTGAAGTAAGCCACCAACGGTTCATCTTTTCCTCCAGCACCTCTCATTTTGCTGCAGTAACCCCTCAAATGGGCAACGGGATCTCCGTGTCCGTCATATAAGTCGAACTTGGGCATCTTGAACCCAGCAGGAAGTTGCACATCAGGAAACAGACACAAATCTTTATAAGCCACGCTTACTTGATTCCCTAACCCCTGCATATTTCTCAAGGACTGCTCCAGACTCTGCAGCTTCCTAGACATTTCTTCCTGTTCTACATTCTTAGGTCGTTTATCGGTTTCAACATGCTGCTCAAATTGGTGGTTGTAAGAGTAGGGGTCTGGGATTTTAAAGGTGGGCTCCGGTGTATGGTAATGGTTATCCGGGGCCGAAAATACAGGTTCACTGGAAGATCGGTGAAGTGTAGCTTGTGGAGGGGGTACAAAAATAGGAGTAGCTGGTAGGGCAGGGTATGGGGTTGTTTTTAGCTGATGGAGCATGAAAAGCTTGAGCCGATGTGCCAGGGAAATTGTGGTAAGGAGTAAAGCCGATGTGCCAGGGAGCCGATGTTTCATCCGGTTGCATGTTTCATCCCGTCTTTGCCTCCCTCACTCAAAAGTTTTTTTTTTTTTTTCAATTTTCTGATTTTCACTCTTTTCTTCCCATCCTGCTCTTGCTCTTTTTTTTGTTGATCATTTTCTGGTTTTGTCTTTATTAATTAAATTTTTTTACTATTTACAAAAAGGCGTCATTTTGCAAAAAAATTTAAATAACTCGGGTATTTTTGCCAATACGGCCCTTCAGCACTTCAAAAGGGAAGATTTTAGGGCTGTGCTTGCTAGATAGCCAAAAATTGAAATAAATGGTCGTCTTTGCAAAAACAGCCTTTCGGCGTCCTTTTGGAGACATTTGGGCTTTTTATGCAAAACGATATTACCTAACAACTTTTATTTTCGAAATTTCCTGAAATAAAATACTTAAAAGAAGAAAGGGGTACCCCTGGATTTTTGAATTTTTTTTTTATTATTAAAGAACAGCTACTTTGGAAATTTTCAAAAGTAAAAGAAAACTATTTTTGAATTTTGTTTCATCTTTTCAAGGAAGAGAGAAAAATTTTCGACACCCTGAATTCCTAAGACTTTATTATCAAAAATCAGGAAAGAAAATATTTTTTGAGCAAAATATACTTTTTGAACTCTTTTTTTTGAACTTTTATTTTATAAAAGCAAGAAAAGAACACTCAGAAAAAGTAAAAAAATGTTTTTGAATTTTTCGTTTATTTACAAAAAGAAAAAAAATATTTTTGAGCTTTCAAAGGTAAGAAAGCAAATATTTAGCAATTTTCTTCTCTTTTTTTCATCTTAGAAAGACAACATATTTTGGACTTCAATTTTTCCAAAATTCCTTTTTTTTTTCTTGATTTTGAAATCAGAATTTTCATTTCCTATATCTTCTTTTTTTTTTTTTGCTCTTTTTTTTCAAAAATTTCGGCAGCATTTCGCCTTAAAATGTGTGACGACCCTCAATTTTTATACCTCGCCCTTCATCATTTCATTTCTCAATTTTCAAATTTTATTCTAATAGCCGGTCAACGTGCAAACCGAGATGAAATAATGCACAGGTAGCACGTAAATTATGCATCAGGATGATCTTTGACTTCGGGGTAACCTGTCCTAGACGGACCCAACCCCTGTGTTGAGTCCCCTAAGTCAAATGCACATGATACAAATAAACGTTCCTACTAGGGATCCGGCATGAGGTCACGTTATTCTAAGCTGAAACCTGGGTACGTACAGGGCACCAAAAGGCCACCCGGCTTTGTAACTTATCCGGCCTCTTTCTTATTCATGGTATGACACTAACAGAATAGGGAGTCACGGCCAGCGTGCATCTCCCCGAAGATAAGAAGAGAAAGGTGCGGAACAGTTTATAAACAGTTCAAATAATATAAAGCGGTAAAAGCGACATTTAGCACATTAGGCATAACAGGTAATAAAACTCAAATAAAAGCCAAAAAATAATAATCATTTTAAGCTCGGATTATTGAACCCTGAACCAGATATTCTAGGTTAAATCCCCAGCAGAGTCGCCAGAGCTATCACACCTCTTTTCGTACACTCCCTGGGAGGAAATGTATAAAAAGAGTTTTTCCAATTAAAGTGACAATGGTCGAAATGGGATTATTGGATTTATTTCAGAGTCGCCACTTGGAAATTTTAAATCGGTGTTCCAAGTTACTGGTTTCATCCTAAATCGAGGAAAAAGTTTGACTTTCTTAACGAAGTCTGCGAACTAGAAATTCTAAGTAAGGAATTCTATTAACCCGCGGGAAGGTATTAGGCACCCTCGGGTTCCGTGATTTTTTAGTACGGTCGCTTCATTGTCATAATCGGCTTATTATTTGATTTTTATACCTGTTATTAACCTATAGTGCATTTTAACTTATTTTACTTTTCCGCTTTTAAAATTTATCAGGAATTGCAATGTCAATCAAATATGTCACAAATCACGTCACATAAATGTATCCGCGGTTTGTAACATCTTTTAATTTAACACTGAGATTTTGGAATTTGGGTCACATAAATGCGCACCCGAATTTAGGAAATTAAATTAATAGACTAACTCTCCTAGAACAGATTACGCGTTTTTAACTTATCGAGGGCCATGAAATTCGGTAAATAGTGCGCCTCGGTTTTCTAAGTGTTTAATTAATGAGGGCCATATATCCGTAAATTGGTATGGCACACCTTGAATTAGTTTTAACGCTTTTATTATTTAAACATTGTTGAAATCGGGTCACCTAAAAGGCACCCTCGAAAGTTGGCATTGTCATATGTCACGGAAACCGTACCCATAATGACAATATAATTAAATGCATTTAAGATCTAACTACTAAAGTTTAAACAGTCAAGGCTCATTTATGCTAATCTTATATTAATGAATTAAGAGGGCCATCGGCGATCGTCATTAACCATATGGCACACCTCTACTAATTTAATGAATTCTATTAACATTACAAGGTGTTGGGTATCCATATCATGAACCAACCTATTTCAAGAACAGTAGGTAAAACTCAAAGCCTTGGGCAGAATTGCGTTACAGGATTGGGCTTCAAAAATGGCCCAGTCATCATGATAGAAGCTAAATACATCAGACATTCATCTTTAAGGATTACAAGACTTTAATTTCTCTAAACAATTAATAAAAATCATTCTAGTTGTACATCTTTTAAATTCTAACAGCAAAATAATTCATAATCATAACAACTTATCTTTCCTTGCCCCTATTCTTCAGAATGAAATACTTGAAACCAAACAGAATAGGTATTTACATTCACTGTTAGTTGATCCAAAACATAGAGATTGAAATTATATACTACTTTTAATTAACAAGAGAATAATAGCTGCTGAACCATAACACAGAAATGTTACTGAAAATGTAGGTTTCCTAGAATGCCTAATTTACTCATTTTATCCATATTTGGGAAAACACGATGTTTAGGAATCACAGAATGATTTTATGTGACAATATTATGTGGGCAGATTGGATTTACAGAAAACAACCATATGAATCCTTGGCATCTACTAGTTCAAAGTTCTCGAAACAGTCTCGAAACTTATTACATCAACATAAACAAATAAATACTATAACATCCCTTCACAGAATCAACTAAACTGAACTTAACTTGGCTAATTAACAGATTAACTCCAATAAACTAACAGAACAGTAGCAGCATTAAACTGCAATCGAAAGCAGTAGCAAAACAAACGAACTGTAAAAAAAACAGTCCTTCAACATAGGCGTATGCATATACCAACAGTCACTTATCCACATAAAATAAAACAATTGATTGATCATGAGGGAAACGTTAGCTAAGGAGAACAAAACATCGAAGATACGAGATTAAACAAGAAATATTAAACAGTCTATTCCTCCATATTTTAACGAGGATTACAAAAGTTCCAGGGCGTACCTATACTAGTTAGACAAGTGAGGGACCTCGTCGATACAGTAGCAAACGTGCACAGCAGCAGCAACCCCCCAACTTTGTTCTACTTCCAGAAAAATCAAATGTCGAATTTTAGATCGAAAATGCTTTGAACTTTCTGCTTTTCTTCAGCCTTTACTAGTTTCCTAAGTATCACTGTATTTTCTCTTTTTTCTCTCCCTGCTATGAACGACCTCTCTGTTAAAACGATCTCTCCTCCTTTTTGTTTTTCAGACCTAGACTGTTATCTATAACCAAACAAAGCAGACCCCTTTTTCATTTTTTTCATTTTCTGTTAGCTAAAAAAAAAAAAAAATCTTTTCACCGATCCCCCACTCCCACGATATACTAACAGATTTCTTTTAACCAAATCCTAACAGAAATCTGTTGGGATCTTTTGAAATTACCCTTTCCCCCTTTAAGTCTCTTTTATTTCTAATTAACCCCCTCTAGTTGTCCGTAACCCCTTTTAAACAATAGCCACTTAATAACTTGGCCCTTTTTCCCTAATTTACGGACTAACCTAGTCAAAGCAAAATCTGGCCATTTTTGTAAAACCCTCAAAAATCAGAAATTGAGAAAAAAAATAGAAAAGGGGTAGAAGATGAACACTTAAAGAAGAAAAACAAAAGTGAACTGAATCGATTTTAAAGATAATACCTCGGATGAGAATTCTTATCCTTGATAATTTTTATGACCAAAATAAAGTTTAAACCGTGTGTTCTTGTCAAGAACACACGGTTAAAACTTATTTTTTTCAAAACAATTCGGTCTCGACTTTAATCCTTAACTTTCTGATTTTGCACGAGTAAATTCGGATTTTTGGGGTTTTTGGTGGAAGATAGTGTCGATTGAGATGAGGGAAGCGACAGGGGTGAGTTTGTGTGGGATTGTGGGTGGGTTCTGGCCGGAAAAGGTGGTGGCGGCGGGGTTGAAGTTGGGCGGCTAGGGTTTGATGGGTAAGGGGTCGTTTGGGAGCAAGAGGGGCGGAATGCAAAAGGGGGGAGGGGTAGGGTTTGGTTAAGACACTTATATACTAGGGTAAGGTGAGTTCTGAGCCGTTGATCTCGTTGAGATCAACGGTCCAGATGCCATCCAGTTTTAAAAGATTGGGCTTGGGCGATCTGGTCTTAAAAAATGATTTGGGCTTGTTTAATTCTAGCCCAATCCGATTTCCCCTCTTTTTAATTATACTCCTTAATTATTTATTTTAAACTCTCTTTTTAATTTTAACAACTAGATTACTTAGTGACTAAAATCTTAATTTATTTAAAATATGACATTAAACTAAATTAACTATTTATAAAAATTACCGTAATGCTATATTCTATGAATTAAACATTAAAACTAGAAAAATGTAAAAATGCACTATTTTTATGATTTTTTCAATTTTATGAAATCAACAATTACTAACTTAATCCTAAAATGTAAAAATAAATCCTAAATGCAATGCATGATATTTTTAAGTATTTTTCATGAATTAATTAATGAATAATTGAGTAATTAAGAATCTAATAAAATCCTAAAATGACTAATAATTAATTAAAAATTATTTAATAATTTTTATAAAGGTATTTCCGGTACGGTAAAAATCACGTGCTCACAGCTGCCCCTCTTTGCTTGAAAGCACGAAGAGTTTTCGGGCAAAGACAAAATGAGCAATTCTGCGGGATTTTTGCCTACCCGAATTGAAAAGAGCTTGACCGAACCTTGCTTGAAGGGTTTCCTACATATCCTTGGCTATGAAGGAATCAGGTCAGTGTAGTTCTGGAAGTTCTTGGTAGCTGAGACTACCAGGAAGCTGTGATTTCGTTGCTGCTGCTGTTACTGTTTGCTGCGCTCCTTATTACACCAAAAATGGAAAATAAGAAGTTAAACTAACTACGTCTAATAGCTACGAATTACAAGATTCCTATCTACAAACTTCTTGGAACTTGATCTTGAATCTTCATGTGCATCTCGAACTTGTTGATTCGCATTCTTGACGCGAGCTTTTGCCAGTCCTAACTTGACTCCTGTTGGTGAAACTTGAATTGTATTCCCTCGTTATCCAGGTGGGCGCCTGCTATCACGACAGTAAAATAAACAACAAACTTTCTGCCCCACTTTGGAGCTTAGGCATATCTGCGGGGATTTGAAACTTACTGCCTAAAAAGACTTCTAAGACTTGTAGAGAAACTTAGTCTCACTATTCATGAGGATTTTGAGAAATTCAAAACTAAATCCCATTATCCAGGAGGGTCCTGAAACTTAAAATTAAATCCTATTATCCAGGAGGGTCTTGAAACTAAAATTGAATCCCTTTATCCAGGAGGGTCCTGAAACTAAAATTGAATCCCATTATCCAGGAGGGTCCTGAAACCAAAATTAAAATTAAATCCCATTATCCAGGAGGGTTCTGCTACTGAAACTAAAAACTAAATCCCATTATCCAGGAGGGTCCTGAAACTAAATTAAATTGTATTCCCTCATTATCCAGGTGGGTGCCAGCTACTGAAAATTAAATTCCCTCGTTATCCAGGTGGGCGCCTGCTACTGAAACTAAAATTAAATCCTATTATCCAGGAGGGTCCTGCTACTGAAACTAAAATTAAATTCCCTCATTATCCAGGTGTGCGCCTGCTACTGAAACTAAAAATTAAATCCCATTATCCAGGAGGGTCCTGCTACTGAAACTAAAATTAAATTCCCTCGTTATCCAGGTGGGCGCCTGCTACTGAAACTAAAAATTGTATTCCCTCATTATCCAGGTGGGCGCCTGCTACTGAAACTAAAATTAGATCCCATTATCCAGGAGGGTCCTGAAAACTAAAACTAAAATTATATTCCCTCGTTATCCAGGTGGCGCCTGCTACTGAAACTAAAAATTAAATCCCATTATCCAGGAGGGTCCTGATACTGAAACTAAAAATTAAATCTCATTATCCAGGAGGGTCCTGAAAACTAAAATTAAATTTACCTGAGCCATGCTCTTGCTTGGGGAATTCTCGAATAGTAATTTCGCTGCCCGAGCCCTGGCTTTTGGGGATTGACAACTTTTACGCCTTCTGTTTCAAACAAATAAAATCTTATTAGTTTGAAACATGGTGGTTAGTTTGTGGCGTCCTTGCTGGAGGTTCGCTTCTGTTGGGGAATGTATTCTAGTTTTGGCTTGGCTGGGGACTTGAATGATCACAGGCTTGTTTGACCTCTGATTGGGGTCGGCTTGCACTTTCTCTGAACAACCCGAATCTCTTACCCTCATCTATTGCATTACACTTTAATCTGAACGTTATTGCATTCTTGTATTCTCCAAACTCCAAAACTTGCCTTATCGCCTGACCTTTGGATTATTTCCCTTGCGATATGCTTGGCCAAATTCCGCTTTGTGCAATTTAGAAGTTGGTAGTAAGCTTGAAATCCTTTCCCGCTTATTCAACATGACTAATTCGCAAGAAGCTTACAAAGATAGACTCAATGAACAAAATGTAATAATTTTGTGAACAAAAGGAAACAAAAGGAAATGAACACAAACGATTATGTGGAGGAAATTTAGGAAGACTTATCTGAAGGAATTGGCCAGCTCCGGTGATCATGACATGCATTTCGGACTGATCAGCCTAATTCGTCTGACCAATCATATTCAACTCATAGCATAAATCCAACTTCAAAGACCATTCTTTCACTGCTCCCATTCCGTTTGCTGTTTATCTCTTAACTCACCATCGCCTTATGGTGCCCGTAAGGGTTTTCACCAATAAGACTCTCTCATTTTCAATTTCTCTCATCTCACCATCGCCTTACGGTGCCCGTGAGGGTTTTCACCAATAAGACTCTCTCATTTAGCTATCTTTTATGCATCCCGAACACGGTGTTGCTCCTGACACAAACCATATCACCATCTCACTTGACCCGGCATCCTCAAAGACTGATCAGAAGGTCTTTCTTTGGACCGTAATATGGGCTTTTGGACAAGGTTAGAAGAAAGGGTGTCATGAAGGCTCAAAGTAATTGAAAATGAAATAGGGGTTGAAATTACAACTTTTGGAATCAAATCTTTTATGAATCTAAACTCCTGCCCCAGTTCTTTTAGGTCTGGGAAAAATTTAAATTTTTATTTTGGTGAGACCGAGCCGTGAGGCTGCCTACGTATCCTTAAAAGGAATCAGGTCAAACGTAGTTCAAGCCGAAAAGTTGTTTGTTTTTGTTCCATTTTTCTTTTTTTTTTCTTCTTCTCTTTTTCTTTTCTCTTTTCATATTTTTCTTTTTCATTTTCTTTTCTCTTTTCATTTTCTTTTCCTCTTTTTTTCTTTCCTTCATTTTCCTTATTTCTGTTATTGATTCCAAAAGAGGGATTTGAACGAAAAA
>MCJB01001932.1:0-13659 GCA_002018475.1 Nicotiana obtusifolia
GTCTCATATCCCTTCAATTACTTCGAGTAGATTTAACTCGACTTAATTTCTCATAATATAATAAATGAAATAAATTCGGGGAAATAAAGTGAGTCATTACAACACCATAGTACCAAAAAATACAGTTACCATACAACCACAAACAACTACATATTCTGAAAGCCTAAACCAGAACAAGAAAACATATAACCATATATCCCGTACCTATATAGAAAATATGTATAAACTACAAACATTTCTTAACCTAAACCCGAGATCCAAAAATACCACTAACCCAGAAAGAGATTATATTACTTCACACCTACAAAGACATAATAAACTAATTGCTTTACCAGGCACCAACCCAAACCTAGTAAATACCTGCTACAACTATGGAGTACTAAGTACTGTATATACCTCTACAGGAGAAGAAATAGCAACTATGACGGAATTATATAAAGCATTCACTACCTACAAAAGAATCACCAAAGGAACACTTTTTTATATAAAATTCTATACTGCCCCAGCAGAAATACTATATGACGAAATAAAACCTATTATACAAGTTGTCAAGATTGGACTCACTAGAGAAATGATTATACCGGAAAAGATCGATATACAGCCTGAGATACCTAAGGAAGAGATTCCTGAATTCTTTGCTAATAAAAGACTTATTGGACTAGCTACAATACTCAACGAGCTAGCACATACATTTTTGACTGAATCACCTATGTGGACATATTATTCAAGGGAACAAACTATGATCTATTCTCATTCAAGGGAGATCAGAAGACAGGACATGGAAGATATAAGACAATGGATTATTAGCCTATTAAAGCCAGAAGAAATACCGATTACAAGAGCTATCAAGAAAAATTTTATTTCAGAAAATTTATTATCGCGATATTACAAAATTATAGGACCTAAATACACAGAACACAAATGCTCGAAATGTAACGGAGAAGATAATGTCATTCCAGAATTTAATATGGAGTGATTCTACAACTACCAAAATCAATAAAGAAGACAAACGAAAGAAGAAGGAAAAAGAAGATGAGAAGTCAGCAAAACTTGAAGAAGAGAATTAAAGAAGGAGAAGAAAATGAAGGAAAGATACTACGAGAAAAAGACAAAAAAAGAAGATTGAGAAAAAGAAGAATGATTGAAGAAGAAGACTGCAAAGACAAAGAAAAAGAGGAAAAGCAATAAATGAAAGATTGAAAAAAGAGATACTGCAAAGAAGTAAAGAAGACAAAGAAGAAAGAGGGTACTGCAAGGAAGAAAGCGACATAAAGCAAAGGAAAACGACATAAAAAAGACAGCTATGTAATAATGCCAAAATAGTATAGTATTTTGCTTTTTGATCTTTAATTTTCAATCATCCAAATGTAAAGAAATGGACGGTTAACTTTTTACTTTTTTGACTTTTAATTAGAACCGCCCATCTGTAAAGTTAAATGGCACTTAGGACTTTTTGTTAATAGCTTTTTCTTGTATAAATAGAAGAAGGAAGAAACGGAGGAAGCAAGCCTTGAAAGCCTTCCAAGCCTTCACGGGCAAAAATTTGCTCTCCTCTCTCATCTCTCTGACCTCTCACTCTTTTGAAATACATATTTAAGAAATAAACTACTTTGTTCATACATGGAGCATATATCACAAACTACTTCAGATACTACACAGAAAAATCTACCTACAAAGGTATGTTTATTTTTCATTATGAATAGCTAAACTTTTATATTCCTAATAATCTCTTAAATGTTATATTAGTTTAATCATGTTATAGTATTGTTTTATTGAACATCTTTAGTAAGTTTTCCATACGAGTAAGTAGGCTGAGAGTAGTCAAGCCCAGGCTATGCCGTCCTAAGGTGGAAACCAAAAAAGGCAAGGAGGCCGTGTTAAGGGGAGTACACAGTGTTGAGGCGCTGCTATGGTAGATGATTGAAGCCGAAAAAAGTATGGTAGTGACTAAACGAAATGTTCAGAATAACTTTAATATAAGATGATAAAACTGGCATAACATATATAGAGATTAGAGGGAATAAATGTTTAGAATTAATGAAAATGATGAATACTTATTTGTTAGATAACAACCAACAATATAAGATACTGGTACTATATATACTTAGAAAACTTAATAATGACATTAAAAAAAAAATATTTGACTTATTAATTATGGAAGAAATAATAGAATCTACCGAACAACAATGGTATGATTTTGACATACTATATAATATAGATTTATACGACTCAGATATCTATTCAGATTAATGATAAATCAAGAATATTTAGAACGTTGGATAAAAACTATGAAAAATCTAGATTTATTAGAAAAATTACTTATAGACAATATAACAAGTTATATTAGAACACAAGACATAGAATATTTAGATTTTATTAACGAAAACGTTAAAGAAATGAAAAGATTAATACCACTAAAACATGAATACCATGAAAAAGCCTTCCCAAAAAATTAATACTTAACATAAAATGAATTCCGCACCCCAGATCATACCCAAGCTCATATGTTCCAGACTGGCAACCATCCTCCCTAGAATCATCTCTCCTAACCAAACTGGCTTTGTGAAGGGTAGAAGTATTGCTTAGAACATTATGCTTGCACAGGAGATTGTCCAAGGAATCAAAAAACCAAATGTAGGTGCAAATGTAGTGATCAAGTTGGATAAGGCAAAAGCATATGACAGGGTTTCATGGTCTTTCACCTGCATCACGATGAGAAGGATGGGCTTCAGGGAACAAATAGTTGACATGGTATGGAGAACACTATCCAACAATTGGTATTCTGTAATATTTAATGGCACCAGATATGACTTTTTCCACTCAACAAGAGGCCTCAAACAAGGTGACCCACTATCTCCCTCATTATTCATATTAGGGGCTGAACTACTTTCAAGAATGTTGAATAATCTCACACATGACCAGTTCTTTAATGGTTTCTATATGGAAAAAAGAGGACCTCAGATCCCACACTTGAGCTTTATTGATGATGTGATTATTTTCACATCTGGATGTAGGAAATCACTACAAAAAGTTATGAAAGTTCTTCATAATTATGAGCAGACATCTGGTCAACAAATCAACAAAAACAAAAGTCACTTTCTCACTGCCCCTTCTGCTTTTCAGTACACAATCAAAAGAATTCAGCAGGTAACTGGTTTTACCAGGAAGGAATCCCCCATCACATACTTAGGTTTCCCTACCAACATTGGCAGGAAAAGACTTGTCAACTTTAACAGCCTCATCTCCAAAGTGGTCAGCAGGATCAGAGGTTGGCAAGGTAGATTGCTATCGTATGGAGGCAGATTAACCTTGATCAAACATGTCCTTCAATCACTTCCTATACATCTTTTATCAGTTGTATCACCACCAAAGACTATCCTAAAGAAAATTGAAAAGATGGCTGCAAATTTCTTCTAGGGAATGAACAAAGAAAGAAACAAATACTACTGGGCTTCATGGCACAAACTGTCCTATCCTGTGGAAGAAGGTGGTATAGGTTTAAGATCCATATATGAAATTTGTAAAGCCATGGAATATAAACAGTGGTGGTGGTTTAGAACAAAACAAACCTTATGGAGCCAGTTTCTTCTTGCCAAATATAGCAAAAGATCACATCCTATATCCAAAAAAATGGGATTCTGGGCGATCCCAAGCATGGAGAAAGATGATGATCAACAAGAAAACAACAGACAACAAGAAAACAACAGACGACCATATCTACTGGAGATTACATTCAGGGAACTGTAGCTTCTTGTAGGACGATTGGCTTGCCATTGGGCACTTAGCTAATTTCAAGGAAGATGGTGGTAGACCTGGTAACATCAAAGTTTCACAACTTTGGAATGATTGACAATGGGACATCCAGAAGCTAAACCAAATAGCACCCATGAACATGATACCGCACATCATACAAACACAGATTCATTACAAACCCCATCTCCCCGATAGAGCAGTATGGCAGCATAATGCCTCAGGTGAATTTTCTTGTGCATCCGCATGGTCTGTCCTAAGAAAAAAGAAGCAGGTCCTTTTCACCAATAAAATGACTTGGCATAGGAAAATCCCCTTTAAAGGGTCCTTTTTCTTATGGAGAGCTCTGAGTAATAAGCTGCCTACAGATGATAGAGTAGCTAAATTTAGATCTCCTACTATTATCAAGTGTGTTTGCTGCATTAAATCAGGGGCTGAGACAGTGGATCACATTTTTAGCACTGGTCAATTTGCCAGAGTCATCTGGAAACATTTCAATGCACCAGTGGGCATCCAAAGTTATATGCTACCCTTAAGAATGACTTCAATGAAATGATGGATGCAAAAGAGGGACAATGAAGTAAAAAAGCTGGTTTTAGACACAATGCCAATTATAATCTGTTGGAACCTTTGGAAAAACAGATGTGCTGCTAAATATGGGGGAAATCATCATCTGTAACAAGAGTATTGTACTCCATCACCTATGATCTTATTCTATTTCTAAAAGCATCTTATGGCAATATCAAATGGCCAGTTAATTGGTTTGAGATATACCCTGCCATAAAGATACTGAAACACCATACCACTGTACGGTATGTCACTTGGCTTAAACTACTAATGGGCTTTGTTAAAGTGAATAGTGATGGTAGTGCTCCGAGCAATCCTGGGAAAATTGGGGCTGGAATCATTATTAGAGATCATGAAGGGAAATTCATCCATGCAATCTCAAGCCCCTTGGGAGAAGGTACCAATAACCTAGCAGAAGTTGAAGCAGCCTACATTGGTATCAAGTGGTGTATTGAGAATGGCTACACTAAAATTCATCTGGAAACTGACTCTCAAATGCTGATTCAGTGGCTAACTGGCAAAGCTGTCTCACCATAGACCTTATGCATGCTGATACAGAAGATCACCACTTTGAAACAACAATGTGATGATTTGCAATACTCACATGCCTTTAGAGAAGCTAATTGTCCAGCTGATGCCCGCTCAAAATTGAGTCATGCTCCAAGTTCAATGACACATTACAATAGGCAATTGGACCTGCCTGCACAAATAAGAGGACAGATATACCTTGACTTCAAAGCCACACCAACTTTCAGACATAGGAGATCCAAAAAGATCAACTTTCCACCACAGTTGCTCCCTACTAATTCTGATGGATATGAATAGTAAGGGCATGTGCAAGAAATCAATACCTGCAATTCAAATAACCATCTCCCAGGAACACAGAAACATCAACAGAGAAAGTACCAATAAGGAACACTCATGGAACAGAGCATACTCTGTACTAACATTGTTTGTTCTTTTGCAATTTATTGCAGTTAAGCATGACTGGTCCAGTCCACTGATGCACCAATTGATACTCCAGCAATAAGAAAAACATTCTCAAGCACCAGCGGCCCTAGAAATCAGGAACATAAGTCCAAGAAAGAAAACAAAACCACCACTGCTACCACTGAAACCAACATCCCTCTCAACACTGCAGGTAATCAGGATTTGTCTAGTATATTAATGCAGGTGCAATGTGTGGTATTAGTACTTTCAGTGCTCATCCTATTGCACGTGCAACAATCTTCTTAGATCCTCCTCATTACCCTTCACCATATGATCACTACAACTTCACAACTGCAGCAAATGTGCAAGATCATCATGATATCCAGCCATAATAGCAGCCATACAGAGAGAGAAAGATTTACCAAATACCTCAAACATCACATACAGATACAGCCACATATCACACAATCACACAGAAGCAGCCCACAACATAGACAATCATCAGCTCAAAAGACAATGCAAGTCACATACCATATAACCAGTCCTAACAATGTTAGCAATTTGGATTGGACCAGGATAGTACTACAAGGGCAATGTGTGGTATTAGCATTATCAATGCTCATTCCATTGCAACTGCAGATACTATCCTGGACCAACTTCCTTACCTTTACATACAGGATACCCACAAGCTCACAACTGCAACAAATCCACATACACATTAAGCCAGCTGTTCAATACTCCAGGTTATCGCCATAATTGCAATGTCTGGTATCAGCACTCCTAGTGCTCATTCTATTGCAATTGCAGCAATCACCATGGCCCCTCCTCCATACCATTTATCACTGGATCAACACAATGCAATACCTCCACAAGCACCATACAGTCCCACAGCAGCAGCAGTAGCAGCAACACCAACAACAGCAGCAACACCCGCAACAGCAGCAAGATTGACATCCACTCATCACCTCAGCAGAGATTACAAGTCACAGAAACACAACAGAAGCTACATGCTACAGAAACAAAAGATGCAAAAACTCGGCAGAAGCAGCACACAAATACACATGAAGAACCTAGGGAATGCAGCAGCCTCAGAAGCACACCAACTAAGCCAGTCATACCTGTATTGAGGTAGAAGGGGCTATATCCATTAGACATCACATATAGTACACAAGATTACCACATCAACCATTACACCTACAATAGGATTACACACAACCACACAGAAATAGCAAGCCCAAATCTCAGTCACCACCTCAGCACCATTTACCATTGCAGCAGCAGACATCAACAGCAATCACCACTGCAGGAAGACCTTAGGGAAACAAACTTACCTTAAAAACCTGTATTACCTGTTCATCAGACCTCGTGAGCAGAACACTCATCATCATACTATCCACAGCACTCACTAGAAGATGAAGCACCTCTACAAGCACCAGACAGGTAACACACAGCCTCATAACAGCAGCAGCAACAACAGCAGCAGCAGCAGCAAGTTAGACAGTTACTCATTACCTCAGCAACAGCTACAAGTCATAGAAGCACAACACAAGCTACAAGCCACAGCAACACAAAGAGCAGGAACTCAGCACAAGCAACACACAGATACACGTGAGGACTCTAAGGAATGCAACAACCTTAGAAGCAACCACCATTGCAGCAGCAGATATCAGTAGCAGCCTCCAGTGCAGGAAGAACTTAGGGGCACAAACCTACCTTACCTGCAATGGTCGTCCACTAGACTCTATCAGCAGAACACTTCTCAGCATACTACTAACAGCACTTATTGGAAGATGAAGGCAATTCAATTCTCTATCATATGCACCAGACAATGCCAGTACTACTGTCCAGCCACATGGCACCTTTTTGCTAGCCATCTTCAATTCTGCTTTCTTTGCTATTGAAGATTGCTACTACTTGTTATCTGACACACTACTTAGAAGATTCCCATCTTTTGTTAGAAATAGATCTTATTGCACATGGAGGATACTATTTCAACCCACTTACTTAGTAGATTTAGGAACATATGTACTTTTTTATATAGTTGACCTAGATTCACTTCATACTATTTTTGTACATATGATTGTCTATCGATGCTATAAGATAGAAAATCATTGCATCATCATAGGTCTAACTTAACATAGTTGTTCAAGCATACTTGGTCGTCATGCTTTGATGACCAAGAGTGTACACATTCTTTTCTGGGAGGTAAGGTTTATATCCCCCTCCATTACTGTACTTTATGTTGTATTTATGAAAATCAACCCTAGGCAACCTGCCTAGTGGATCTTAAAGAAAAATATAACAACAATATGTAAGGAAAAGATATGTCAAACCTGTGACCAAGGATCCAATCTACCTCGGCTATCGTAGATAGTCAAACAAGCAAGCCTACTATTCACAACTCATCCCTGCACCTAGATTTACACGATTAAGTGTAGAGTGTAGTATGAATACAACCAACCCAATGTACTTAACAAGTATTGTAACTAACCACGAGAAGGTAAAAGAAACAAGAATTATAAAAGATACCTGCTAAAACCTGTACAGTTTCATATAATCCAACAAGTACAGAACAGTAATGTGAACATGTATAAAATACTGAGAGGACTGTCTCTATGTGTGTACAATCACTCAAAATCTCTACTCTGACATGGGTATAGAATATAAGATGATATGTAGATAATCAGATAATAAACCATGAAAATTGCAAGTAAAGATGAAACACAATTCAAAAATAACATTGGGCAGACATTCCTCAACCTTTCTATATCGATACCAAACCACTAATCAATTTTCCTCAATATCCACATGTACACCATTAAGAGATAAACATGAGAGGGTGACCCTAGGAGGATGGATCTGTATCCACACGTTACACGTACAACTCACGTGCTGCACAAAAAACTCACGTGCGTATAAAATAAACCGCACGGACAACTCACGTGCTACATGGAAAACTCACGTGCTAACAATATCAATAACTGGATCCGCACGGACAACTCACATGTTGCATGTACAACTCACGTGCTAACAATATCAATAACTTGATCCGCACGGACAACTCACGTGCTAATAGAATCAACCACACGGACAAGTCATGTGCTAATAATCGCAGTTCGCCCGGCGTGGTCACATGCTACCGGTCCAGCACATAACACAGAGAAAGCAAATATGCGGGAATACATGTACACCATCAATTAATATTAAGTTCATACTTTTGGACTGGTATAAATAACATGCTATAGTGTAGGCATGTGCAATGTGTGCTATCACAGTTAGAACAAATAATTTCTATCAAGACATAGCAGTTATCATGTTTAATCGGAAGAATAACCTCAATGAAATCTCAAATATGGTACAAATATTTCACAGAGGGGTACAAATAGGAGAAACATCTCAACTTGAAGCTTATCAATCATTTCAAGGCATGTCATAGCCTAGGCACTACCCTGACCATAGAAATAGTACCCCCGTTCATGCATATGGGCCCACCTCGCATATGTGTGCCACCAATAGCACGTAGCTATCACAAATAATTCAGGCAACTAATGCCTCAACTAATTTTGGATAAGATATTTACCTCAAGCAAGTGAAATTACTCCCTTAACAAGCTCTTCCTATGCGTATCAGCCTCCGGAAAGCTTGAATCTAGTCAAAATAACAAAATACTATCAATAAAAGCTATAGGAGTTGATTCCAAATAATAAAGCTATGATCTTTAACAAAAGTAAAAAAAAGTGAACCCCGGGCTCGCACCTCGAAATCCAACAACATTCACAAATTCAGAACACCTATTTAATCACAAGTCCAACGATACCAAAATCATCAAATTCCAACCTCAAATCAACCTTCAAGCCTCAATTTTTCTGTTTTGCAGAGTTTCCACAAAATCCCCTCTAAAATAGCCCAAAACTGAGCTCTATAACCCAAAATGTGAAATAATACTCTAACCCTCGATTTTGGATTTTAAAACCTTCTGCCCAGTGATTACACTTCGCGATCGTGAAGAACAAAAATCTTCAGTAATAAACCTTCTATGTGATCACGCTCACCCGTTCACGAATGCGGTGACCAGTCACCCAAACCCACGTGATCCCAAAAAGCCTCAGGTGATTGCAATGAACAACCGCGTGAAAATCCCAAGCCTCTCCTTCCTTCTTTGCGAACGCGTCCCTTCACTCGCGTTCGTGTTGCACAAAAAATCATAACTTCGCGATCGCGTCCTCAACCTTATGAACGCATTGAAAAAATTTCCCACTAGCATTTGACTTTTGTGTATACGACTCTAGAATGGAGTTTTGATGATTTTGATAGCTTCGTCTGGTGATTTCGGACTTAAGAGTGTGTCTGGATATTGATTCGGAGGTCTATAGGCTGTTTTTGCTTGAATTAGCGAAAGTTGGAAAGTTCCAGGTTTGGAAGATTAGAGACCTGTAGGCTGTTAGTGATATTGGGTCCGGATTTGGACTTCGGGAGTCGGAATAGGTTCGTTATGTAATTTATAAATTGTGTACAAAATTTGCGGTCAATCGGAGTTGGTTCGATGTATCTTTGGCATTGGTTTTAGAGGTTGAATGGTTATTGATCCAACAGTCTTAAAATGAGGTGTGATTCGTAGATTCGATGTTGTTTGATGCGATTTTAGGTCTCGAGTAGATTCGTTATGTGTTTTGGAACTTAATCGTATGTTTGGACGGAGTCCAGCGGACCCCGGGCATGATTCGTGTCCATTTTGGTACATAGGAGGAAGTGCTGGTTCAGTTGATGTATTGGTGTCATCGCACCTGCGGCCTACAGAAAATCCATAGCAGCTGCGGTCTCAACTAACTCAGGGACTTACCGTTTCTGCGACACAAAACGCGTATATGCGATGATTCCGCTTTTGCAAATAAGGTTCGCACCCCATTTTTCATACGTAAGAGTACATCGTAAGACAATTAATGTAATCTCAGAAATGAGATAATTTTTGAAAGTACATAAATTAATTTAATCATGTTACCTTTGAGGTTACAAATCTTTATGATCATGAATAACAAGTACCAAGAGGGTTGGAAAGCTTAGAAGCTAAACGAAAAATAAGTTTCGTCGAACATCGATAAGTTTGGAATGCTGTAACATGTATGTTGGGGGTGAGACTAGGGTTCTTAACATGATAAGGAAGTTATGTTTTAAGTTAGAATAGTCATATGATAGTCGTGTGTTACATTTTGAAGTCAAGCGAGTTGTGGAACAAAAGTTGGCAAAGGTCATCATAAGTAACATTCATAATATGCTGAAAATTTGGTCAAATGTAGTAGAGCTTTACACCTAATATACTTGGAAATACAGGATGATCCACATATTAAATTAAAGATCTACGAGTCTAGTTTCTAACTTATTAAAGCATTTTTCAATACGACATAGGAGAAGAGAGATATTTGTATTTTTGCGAGAATGAGCAAGCAGCTCCTAATGGGACCCACATAGGCGGTGGTCGACCTGCTTCACTTTAAAAATGAATTGGACGACCTTTATTTCTCATTTTCTGACCCAACCTCGTCCCTACACTTCTTGTAACCCTACTAAACAGATATCATAAGGGTTTGAAGAGATTTTAAAGTGATTACACCATATTTCAACATCAAAAGTTCATACTAGTGAAGTACAACCCGTCTCTAAGGTTGTGTTGTCATTGAGGATAATTGTGGGTTGTGTTAGGCTGAAATTTCAAGTTGTTGCTACTGGCTAAGGTGAGTATAACAGCCTAGTAATTTTGTGTAAGCTTGCTTGTATGTTGGTTAAGTTGTTAGGATGATAAACTACAAGATAATAGTTTGATTAGCTTGAGATGTTGTTGTTCTTGATGGATTGATTTGAACGTTGATCTATGGACTTTAAGTGGCTGGAAATTATGAAAAATAAGTTGGCTATGATATTGTTAGTATGATTACGTTGGTTTACATGCCAATCTTTTTGAGGAAATTTGTAACTAGAAAAGAAATGGCTATAAAGCACTTGGAAGTTGTCCACAATGATATTATCTTGTGTTTGGCTATTTCGGGTAAATTTCAAATTAAGTAAAAGGTTGGAAATGTCTTAAAAGGTATTGGTTATTATATTGTATATATTACTACGTTTAAGAATCAATGATAATGGGGTTGAAGGGTGCTAAAGGGATTCAATCCGAGCCTGCCGCTCGTCGTGATATGTTGATGACTTGTTAATGAAATATTTTGTACCTTGTTGTTGATGTTGTTCTTATTGCATTGCTCTGGTTTTTTTTATTGGTATATGGCATTGGATGAGGCCATTGTTTCAAGGGAGATGCTTCCCAAATTTACATAAACGACCTACTAGTTTAAGTTGCAGACTTAGCCTTTACTCAGCACTGATTTTGAATCTCCTTTTGATATGGTAGATTGAGTTTAGTTGTTTGAAGAATTTCTTGGAAGGTATTATGAACTCAATGGAGTTAAGGTATGTTAAGGCTATCCCTTCTTTCCTTTTGGCATGATCCATATGATACAAGCGAAAAGAGCAAATGCGAAACTTTAACAAATGACTCTATTCTTAGAAGTACTAGGGTGCGGATGTTCTTGATTCCCCAAGTGTCCTATTATTATTATGTCGTCTATTCATGGGTCTCATAAAATACGTAAGATGATAAGTTTATTTGATGGTATTAACCGAAGGCATATTGATCTTATTGTAAGGCCCCGTAAACTTTCGCCAAGGAATTTAAGGTTTCGTGGTCTTGAGGTGGGCTTACATGTTTGAAGGTTAGAGAAAATTCTTTTCGGGTTGAAGAATGCACTGAGGTGTTGTTGGAAATTTTTGGCAGAAGAAAGCTATTTTGCGGTCGGTTTCGCGACCGTAGAACCATTTTGCGGACCGTAGAATGGTCACAAACCGGTCCAGTGCAGCCCAATTCTGGGCATCAGTTTTGTGGTGCATTTTTGTTGACTGCATACCTGTTATGCGGTCAGTACTGTGACCGCAGACCAGAGTTCGAAGGGTCCATTTTTCTATTTTTATAATCCGGCTCCATTTTGATAAATAGCCTTTGGGGCTCATTTTTGGGCGATTATCTGATGATTTCAGAGAGAAGCGAAAGTGTTCTAGAGAGAGGAAGAAGCTCAAGTGCTTTGTTCATCAAGATCTTGTCAAGCTTTGAAATCCAACTAGGAAATCTCAGAAGATCTTCACTCAAGAGGTAAGGTTCCATACCCTATATTTCAATCTTGAATTTGGGTAGAAGATGGTTGATTGACAGTATGATTCTTGGGTGTGAGAGTATTATGTGTACACGCATGTACCAATAAGGTTTGTGGAAGATTATTGAGTCCAAATGGGTAAAGATTAGGTTGTGAAGAGAAAGAAGTCTCGTGGAAGAACTTTGTCACCAATTTCCACATCTAGTGTCTGATAAAATGCTCAAATGAGCAGAGACCATAAATATCATCCTAATTTGTATTTTTTTTTTGGTGAAATTGTTGTTTATTGATAGCTTAGCAAAAATTTACATAGGAGGGGGACATAAACCTTACCTCGCCAAAAAAGTACATGTATCTAGTCGATTTAAATCGTTGACTATAGATACCTTGATAATAGGTAGTGAGTCCTATACAAGAAGGATGTAATAAGAGTTCAGGGTCTTTTGTACAAAGAACAAGTTCTATGGTTATGTTGTTTCCTTGTTCTTTTGCTTCCAAGCTTGATTTTGATCTTCCTTTGGTCTGGATATATATTAAGCTAAGCTGAGGGATGATGTCTTTATAGGTAGAAAGTGATTGGAGCAATTGTAATAGAATGAGCACCGGAGGTGCTAATACCACACAAAACAATTGCGCCGATGACCCTCCCCTATAAGAAACATATCCTAGTGTTAGTAGCGCCAGTTCCAGCTCATGTGTCTGTAAGTAGATTCCTCTGCATCTGTTTCTCTGCATCTGTTTAGGCTTTCCAGTTGTTTTGTTTCTTCTTTCTCTGTATCCTGGATTGTCCATTGCTTGAGTGTTGTTGTGGTGTTGCTGATTGTGAAGATTGATGTTTGAGGATGTTGGGGTTAGCTGCTGATCTGTTGGTCTTCGATGGTTGCCTTGAATAGCTGTTGTAAATGGGTTTATCTGCGATGATAAGAGAGGAGGGATAAGTGTTGTGAAAGATGATGTGAGTGATGATAGAGTGCTGAAAGTAAAAAGTTTCATGATCCGTTTACTTCCCTGAAGTTTCAGTTTTCCCAAAGTGACTTTTTGTCTGCATTTTGTGCTCTGTGAGATGATGGTTGCTGGAAGTTCCATATGATTTGTTCTGATATATCCGATTTCCAGTTGCAAATTCTTGACGTTTCCTCTTGCTGTTGCATTTCCCGTTGGTGTGTCTCGAGTCCAGCTGCTATTATAGTCGTTTTGGCTCATTCCCAGCTGGTGTAGC
>MCJB01001933.1:1940-15592 GCA_002018475.1 Nicotiana obtusifolia
TTTATGTGAGCACAAGAAGCCAAGAATTATCTACGAAAGTGGAAATTTTGAGTTTTAGCACGAGGTCCTACAAGCTCAAAGATTAGTAATTACTTAAGTAGGGAAATTACCTAAGAATTACTAATTAGAAGTAGTGAAATTAAGAAGAATTTCGAAATTGAAGAGATAAGGAAATTTTAGAAGCTTTCCCACTTTAGTTTGGAGAAGACCAATCCTTTCTCCTTAGCCCTTAGGATTTTGGGTCCCCCCCTTTCCTTTTCCAACACAAATTAGCCCCTCCTCTCCTTGTCCAAATAGAATTTCAACTCCTTGAAACTTCTCCCTTTTGGATTGGAAGTTGTTTCCTTCTTGGACTAGAATTAGAGTTTCCTATTCTCCTCCTCAAATTTGGCCTCCCTAATACTTTTTTTAGGCCCTCTCCCACGTTTTTCAACCAAAATCTTCAAGAACAACAAATTAAAGTTCAAGAACTTCAAGAATTCAACGCAATCTCGTTAGGAACGTTTGAGGATTCAAGAACCTTTTCAAGAACAACGTAAGACTCTTCAAGAACTTCAACAACACAATTTTTGGTTTTTCTTTCTTTTTTTCTTTTTTTCTTTTTTTTATTCACGTTTTTTCTTTTTTTTTCTTCTCGTTTTTTTTTTTCACGTTTTTTTTTTTGAAAAACGAAATTTAATTAGAACCTAAAACTAAGGCACGAAGAACAGGATTGGGATTGTAGAAATAAACCCTTTCCAAGCTCTGATACCAACTGATGCAATATTAAACGCGAAAATAAGAAAACAAAAAGATAGAAGCAAGATGCTCAATGAACTATCAAGACAACAAGTATGAACTAGTCTACTTACCTTCTTGATGAAGTCACGGAGTACCTATACTATACGAACAACCCTCAAGACAACAATGGTCTTGCAAACTATTCGATCAAACAAAGGAACAAGTTCAATTTTGAATCACACCAAAATTGGACAAGTTAATTCACACGATTTTGGGAGCAATGTGCTGCCGGTTTTTGATTGATAATAATGTCAAAAGGTTTCAAAATAATGAAGTGTTTAGGCTTATATAGAATGAGCCTTTACCTAAATCAACTAGGAAAAGAATAACTAGTTAACCTAAATCAACTAGGAAACAACTAACTAACAAAAAGGCCACAATTTGGCTAAGTTTAAGAAATAGTCACGCAGGACCAAACAAGTAAGAATTAATGTCTTCAAAACTACACAATAATACAATATAAACACAAATATACATCTTCAACATAAGATTCGTCCATAGTAAGATTTATGGACGCTTGGCTCTTCTCTAAGGCTAACCAATGCCTTTTCTTGTCTTATCCGACACTGATGGCATGAACGTAGCTTGATCAAGTTGGCTTGCCTCATTCTCCCCTTCTTGAGAAGATTTCGTCCTCGAAATCGAACCATCTTCATATTTCAAAGCGACACTACCTGCAACACAAGGAGTTAAGTCAGAAACGTTGAATGTTTTAGAAACACTAGACTCACCAGGTAGGTCTATAACATAGGCGTTGTTATTGATCTCCTGCAATACTTGGAATGAACCATATCCTCGCGGCATGTTTACATATTCCTGTAAAACATCATCAACAACACTAGGCAAGGGGTGAACGTTAGTATAAACTTCTTCATTAGAGCTCAAGTAAACACCCTTATGAATTAGGCAAATTAAGAGTTTAGAACTATCTTCTTGAATTAGGCAAATCAAAACATCTCTGAAAATTGAGCCCAAGTTGGTGGCATTGCATCGGCTGGTCTATCTTCTTCATAAACTTGCTACCACTGATAAGCTGCTCCTGACAACTGAAATGTAGTAAAGGTAACTCCACTCACTTCCATAATACCCATGGTGTGGAGAATATGATGACACTCTTGTAGAAATCCCTAGGCATCCTCAGTAGTTGTGACACTGAAGGTAGGTGGACTTTACCTCTTAAATCTCTCAAGTCTCTTTTGTTCTTCGTCTAATGTCTCTAGCCTGACCTCAGGCTGAGCCGGAATGACATGATGTACTACTAAACCCAGAACCTGACCAATGTGAACCTGCTGTTCTGGAGCACGGGCAGTAGGAATCTGAACTCCTCCCACAATCTGTGAAATATTTGGTGAAATGGATATCAATCCCGCCCGAGTTAATGTACCAAACATGTTTAGTAACTATGCTAAAGTATCTTGAAGTTCGGGGGTAACAACAGGTGTCTCTGGTGCCTGTCCCCAGCTAGCGCTATTGGCAGCTCCTGAACTGCTGCTCTGGAAGGTGCTCTAGCTGCAACACGTGTCCTTCATCGGCCTCTAACTCGGCCCCGGCCTCTTGCGGCCCTAGCAGAATGCACGGGTGTCTGCTCAACTGACCCGGTAGCATGTGTCCTCACCATCTTGAGAGAATAGAGATACAAAGGCTCAAACTCCAAAATCAACATATTCTGCAAGACAGGAATGAAAGATGTGAAAATTTCCTAACAATTCTGTAGCCTCTCAAAGATAAGTACAGACGTCTCCTACCGATCCGCAAGACTCTACTAGACTCGTTCGTATGAACCTAGAGCTCTGGTACCAAATTGTCACGACCTAAAATCCCACCACCGGCGTCGTGATGGAACTTAGTTTCTAAGACTAGGTAAGCCGATTATAATAACAATTCAAGCCATTTCTTTTTTGAAACATATATAATTTAATACAAAATGTCGAAACTAACAACGGAAATATTCAAACAGCCTCCCAAGACTGGTCATACTGAGCCACGAACTCTAACTGAATACATGGAATTATATCGAGGGTCGAATATACAATACTATGCGGATAAAAAATTAACAGTACAATACAATAGAAAGAGGCCAAGGGACTGCGACGACCAAACAACTCTCTACCTTGAATCCTTGCAATCACAGTCTAACATTGTCCGAGTCCGATATCTCCAATTCCTGACTCTGCACATTCCACGGTCGGTACCCAGTAAGTATCAAGACTAAACTCGGTGGAGTAGTGACAAGGTACAGTCAAGACACTCACTAGTCAAATAACCTGTGCAATATAGCATAGAAAAATAATAGAAAACAAATAGCAGTGATGGCACAATAATCAACTTGTGACATAAACAGTAAGGCAATAGAAACAACATAAATATTGCTCCAACAAATAATAAACACAAGTATAGCCAATTAATCACAAGTATAGCCAATTAATCAAGTCCTTCAAAATATACATCTTTCATCTATACGTTTCTCAAATAAAAATCTTTAGAATGTAATCCCCTACAATTAAATATATCCCGAATATACTTCCTTCAAATAAATATGTTACAAATATAATTCTTTCAAATTGATATCTTTCAAATATAATTCTTTCAAGCAATTATCTTTCGAATATAATTCTTTCAAGTAAAAGTCACTATGTGATACCTTAACTTTCCTGGTGTGAAAAATATATTCAACATATCACATCGAATGGCACGGTAATATACCTTCGTGCACTTGTCTCATTCTCACCCGATATATACGTAGATCAAATCAACGGCACAGCAACACCCTTCGTGCATTAATCTCTTTCTTGCCGTGTATACATATAACAGTACCAACTAAGTGGGAGAAATGCCTATAACAATAAAAGAAATAATGTGAGAGGCACATAGGAAGCAACAACAAAAACAAGTCACGTAGAAAACATAGGTGCACCAATAACATCTCAAGATAAAGGCATGAATGTATGACAATATAATGTATGTCTCTTGTCCTCTCCTGCACATAAACACCCTTCGTGCCATGAACATATGATAATATAAAAATAATGGCACGGCATCACCCTTCGTGCTTTTACTTTCATCCTCACAAGATAATGTAAATGAAATGGAACGGCATTATCCTTCATGCATATTAAGAATGGCACGGCATCACCCTTCGTGCTTTATACCTTTCCTCACATGATAATATAATTGAAATTTCACGGCATCACCCCTCGTGCTTTACACTCTCAAATGGCACGACATCACCCTTCGTGCATTACACTCTCCCTCACATGATAATATAATTGAAATGGCACGGCATCACCTTTCGTGCTTTACATTCTCAAAATGGCACGGCATTACCCTTCGTGATTTTCACTCCTCCTTACCAAGCACATGTATATCATTAACAAGCAAGGTAGGAAGCATAAATAACATCAAGGAGAGTGTTTAAAAGACAACACAATACAACAATTCATATCATAATTTTCCCACTGACCACAACCAAATTCCAAGGATGTAGCAAAATCAATTCTCAACAAATAGCCCAACGCTCCAAACAACGTATATAAAACCTCAAAACAACAACAGAGATGGAAATGTAACTCAGTATAGGACAACACCTTCTTTAATCCAGTTTTAAATAAATATAAATTAATGCCTCATTTTAAACTTATTTAATAATTATTTGCAGATAAGGATTCCATAATGAAATTATTTCCAAGAAAAATATCAAAGCAACAAACACACGGAATTCACATAAAAATTCAAGTGACAATAACACCAATTATCATATAAAATACAAATTCGACAAACAAGGAATGAGGCATGACAATTCAAGGGTTTACTAAATTCCAACAATTTTCCAATTTAATACATAAGGGCGTCTACGAATTTTAACCGCTATATTGCATATATAAATCATGTACGTACTCGTCACCTCGCGTACATGATTTACAATTACACGATTTCCTCATAAGACTCAATGCCTAAGGGGTAACTTCCCCCACTCAAGGTTAGTCAAGATACTTACCTTTTTGAAGTTAGGCCGATATTCCAAAATAGCCTCCTTGCGTGAATCTCCTCCGGACGGCTCAAATCGAGCCAAATAAATTATATAACTTCATTAAATTCATCGAAAATAATTTCGGATAATAATACGTCGACTTAAAAAGTCACATTAAAAATTCAACCAAAAGTCAATACGGGGCTCGCCTCTCGGAACCCGACAAAATTTTCACGAAATCCGGACACCCATTCCGATACGAGTTCAACCATACCAATTTTATCACATTCCGATAACGAATCGACCTCCAAATCCCCAAGTTAAAGTCTCTAAAATTTCTATCATTTTCAACCCAAAAATACTAGTTTAATGATAAAAACAATAATAGATTCGGGTAATTTAACCAAAATTAAGTTAAGAACTTCTACCCCAATGTTTCCCTTGAAAATCTCCTGAAAATCGCCTCAAAAATCGCTTCAATCCGAGCACCATAGCTCCAAATATGTTAAACGGCCGAAACCTCGACATATAGCTTCTGTCCAGGCATTTACTCTTCGCGATCGTGAAGCACAAAAGTTTCTAGCTCAAATTTGCTCTTTGTGTTCGCGGAAAACCAATCGCGATCGTGAAGCACAAACTCGCCAACTCTTCCAGACATCCTCTAGTATAATGGTCATAACATTTTGTACAAAACTCCAAATCACAAATGGTTTGACATTTTAAAAATTACAAATCAAGGGCTACAAATTTCATGTTTTGCTCATCTCCCAATTCCTTATAGATATAAGCTTCCAAAGTCAGCCCTGTGCAGCATCAATTTCTTCTTTGCGATTTCAAAACTCTTCCCAGACAGCCTGTATTGTATCCACCATAACATTTTCTACATAACTCCAAATGCCAAACTTTTTGATTTTCTGAAAATAGGTACAAAGGGTTAAACTTTCATTTTTGGATCATCTCCAAATTCCCCAGAGATTGCGATATATAAGCTTCCAAAGTCGGGTTGGTGCACCAGAATTTTTCCTCTACGCGATTGCAGAAAGGCTTCCGTGATTGCAATTCACAGTGTCCAAACAACAATATTGGTCTTCGCGATCGCGATGCATACCTCTGTGGCCAAAAATCAGCAATTATAAATGGCCTAGAATGGTCGAAAACCACCCCGAAACGCACTCGTGCCCCTCGGGACCCCCTCCGAACATACCAACAAGTCCCAAAACCTATTACAGACCTACTCGAGGCCTCAAATCACATATAACAACATCGAAACGACGAATCGTACCTCAATTCAAACTTCATGAAACTAAGAAATTCCAACTTCTACATTTGATGCCTAATCCTATCAAATCAAGTCCGATTGACCTCAAATTTTGCATACAAGTCATAAATGACATAACGGACCTATTCAAATTTCCAGAATCGGATTCCGCCCCCGATATCAAAAAGTCAACTCCCTGGTCAAATTTCCAAACCTTCAATTTCTTATTTTCGCCATTTAAAGCCAAATTCAACTACGAACTTCAAAAATAATACACAGACACACTCCTAAGTCCGAAATACCATACGAGGCTATTGGGATAATTGAAATTCCATTCCGGAGTCGTTTGCTCAAAAGTCAAACTCAGGTCATCTCTTTTTGTGTAAGCTTCAAAAATAAGAATTCTTCTTTCAAACTCGACCACACACGCAAATCATAATACACATGATAAAGCTGCTCATGACCTTAAGTCGCTGAACGAGATGCTAATTCTTAAAACGACAAGTCGGGTCATTACAAACGGGCCAAACGACCTGTGCACCATTAGCGTGACAACACCCAAAGAAGTAACCTCGCGGTAACGCAACTGAGCAAATTCCTTCTCCAATGAACACTACATCCGTCAGGAATAACAACTCAAATCATTTCATGATTTCCATATACCCACAAAGTGTAATATAATCCGTATTCAGAAATTCACTTACTTGAGTCATCCTTGGTCTCAATCTCTACAAGTCACATCCGATTCACAAGTATGCCTCAAATCGAAACCAGTACAACACATAACCATGCATTCAAATCGTCGATAGCAGACTTTCCCACTTGGCTCAAAGCCATATAACAAAACACTCGATAACTCATAATACCCCTACTCCATTACTGACATGATCCCGCACCGAAGTTCAACTTAATCCTTCATAAGCTCATGTAACACAAACCCTCTAATACCTCAAATCATCTGCAAACTTTGCATTCATCCTCGTGACGGTCAGGTCAACTATTACAACCGATCCAAACTCAGATCACACAAATATAACCCGCTGGTAGATAAGAAAGCCTCCACATGACATCATAAGGATCACACATCCGTAGATTACCTTGCATGTTACAACCCACTTGCTTAGCTTCAAACTGACATCTCTCTATAACCTTTCACAACCACAACTACTACACCATCACTTAATCTCCCTACGTCTGAACTCACAACAAGACGTGAAAATCTAGTTCATTCCACAATTAAACAACATGAAAAATCTTTCAACACACTCATAACTCGAGACTATACATCACATCAAGATAGAAATCAGGCACCCAATAGTCCTTTTCACATCCCAAGCAAACTCTTCTTGTCACATTCAAACCATCTGAACACATCTCGCAGTCACATCATACTCATCATATAGCCATCCAACCACTCATCGAGCCATAAATTCCATTCATAGGGACACTACCGGACATACAAGTCCAAAAAAAAAAGCACGTGCTCACACAACAAAAATCACCATGCTCAAGCTATAGTCAAACCCAGCCTCAAGTCCTTCAGACTGGTCTATCATCAGCATACCAAAATCACATCTCGCACCTCATCCATGGAATCACAATCCGTCGATGTACAGCTGATACTGAGCGCTCACATGCGCATATGAATGCGTGGAAGGAATTCAAAGAGTTACACTTCAAGCTGAATCGATACCGCATGATATGGAAAGAAAGATGGGAAGTTTATCCTAAATGCCCTATAGCCTCTTGAAGATAGGTATGGACGTCATCATACCGATCTGCAAGACTCTACTATACACTTGCTCATGACTTGTAGAACCTATGAACCCAGGGCTCTGATACAAACTTGTCACGACCCAAAATCCAACTGGTCGTGATGACACCTAACTCAACCCGCTAGGTAAGCCAATTAATAACTATCCAATTTAATGAGATTTATTAAGAAAAGAAATGATAATTCAACTGCTTTTATAATAGAATTCCCCAAGGGCTGGTAGTACAAATCATGAGCATCTAAGATTTAGAATTTTACAACACTGAATTAAAATATTACAACATCTGTTTAAAATGTAAATGATCTAATGCTACCAAGGACTAGTGACAGCCATAACTGGAACGCAGGTACATCTTCCAATCCAGCTCCTGCCATACACAGCAACATCAGCATCCAGCATCTCCACGCAAGGTGTAGAAGTGTACTATGAGTACAACCGACCCCATGTGCTCAATAAGTAACAAACTTAACCTTAGGTTGAAAGTAGTGACGAGCAGAGTCCAACTGCAATAACCAGTCAGAGTTCATTAACAATATAATAAAAACTGTACGAGAAAATAACTCAGAAATAATATGCTCAACTCGTTTACAGTTACGGAAAATAGGCATGCTGTCACAAACCAAAACTCGACCTGTCGTGGTGGCGCCTATCATAGTACAAGAAAAGCCGACACCTCGCACATACTAACACTTTTAAAACTCAAATATGCGGAAGTAAGTTTAAATAATTTATGAATTTCACAGATACTGGATATGAACCTCAAAATCAATACAAGAATCCTCCAAAAAGATCTGGGTGTCACACAGTACATGAGCATCAATATATACATATAACAACATAGTCTGGAACATTGTCTAGAAAGTAAGATAAAAATGCATAAAAATGAAAGATAGAGAAAGGAGGATCAAGGTCTGCGGACGCCAAGTAGCTACCTCGATGATCTCCGAACAGGTAGACTCCACGATCAACAACCGCCATTCCTGAAAATGCTTGAATCTGCACACGAGGTTCAGGGTGTAGTGTGAGTACAACAAACTTAATAAGTATCGCAAATAAACAAGGCAAGGTAAGATAAGCTCAATTTGTTGAGGTCACTAGGTAAATCAGTACAATTCTGCTATTTTTGATTAACATAGTATAAGTTTTAAAGCTAGCTCATAGGGCTTAGTGGTATGGATATATGTGTGTACATGTGCACTTGGTTTTCAACTACCCTGCTCAGCAGTATTATGGTATGTAGAGGAAAGAAACAAGTAAATCAGATAAATGATCAAGAAGATAAGAGTTTCGCACACTGCACATACGACTCACGTGCTAACAATAGAATATGCATGGACAACTCACGTACGACAAAGATAACTCACGTGTCAATAATATCAATGTATGGATCTTCACGGACAACTCACGTGCTGCACGTGCCAATAATATCAATACAAGGATCCGTTCGGACAACTCATGTGCTAATAACATAATCCACCCGACATAGCCGTAGGCTCCAGTCTATCATACGGAAGCCATAAAGCAAGTATATAGATACATAACGAATGAAATAAGATTCTCATATCCTTGGACTGGTGTAAATAGCAAGTTAACGGGTAGGCAAGTGTAAAGTGTGCTATCATAGCTCAATTTTGGCAATTTCTCCAATGAAAGACATTTATCAAGTTCGTTTAGGGATTAAACCTCTAAGTGGACTCATCATGGCTCAATTAGATCACATATATTGTTCATATATTAGATATCGAAGCTCAAAGCTTAACAGTAATTTCTGGGTTTATAGGAGCCTTGAGCACAACCCAAATACGAATATACAATTTCGGTGCCAGCACTTGGGATCATCCCCACGCATGTTCCCATCCAAAAACACGTGGATATCATATCAATTCAGGCAATTGGTGTCTCAACCGAGTTTATATACGCTACTTACCTCAAGCAACTCGAATCACTCCGCTAGCAAGCCCTTGCCTCGCAAATCGGCCTCCAAACGTCCTGAATCTAGCCATAAACAATTCGATACAATCAACACGAGCTAAAGGAATTAATTCCATAAGAAAAAACTAAGTTCTGAATCAAATTCAAAAAGTCATTTCAAAAACCGACCCCTGGCCCCACATCTCGGTATCCAATAAAATCAAAAAATCCGGAAGCACATTCAACCACGAGTCTAACTTTACCAAATTCACCGAAATCCAATACCAAATCGACACCCAAATCCCCAAGTTAAACTTTCCAAATCCCTAGCCTCAAACCCCTAAATTACACCTTAAAATCACACAATCTATGTGGGAAAATCAATAGGGAACAATATTATCAAACAAAAATGAGCACAAGTGGCTTATCTCAAGAAACCCCTCGAAAATCTTCTCAAAAATCGCCTTAGACCGAGTTGAAATGTCCAAAATGATGAAAAATTGCGAACCCTCGAATTTAAGTGTTCTGTCTAGCCTTTTCGCTTCTGCGGCACCGCTTCTGCGGTCGACCATCCACATCTGCAAAACTCACTCAAATCCGACCTACCGCTTCTGCAGTCGCAAACCCCACTTTTGCGAGTGCGCATTTGCACAAATCATCCGCTTCTGCGAACCGGCCTTCCCAGCTCCCTTTCGCTTCTGCGACCCTCTGACTCGCACCTGCAGAAATTATTCCACATTTGCGCTCCACAGTCCTTAATCCAACCTCCACTTCTGCATTACTCCAGCTGCACCAGCGGCCAACTCCCTCGCAGGTGCGATCACACCAAAAAACTCCCAGGTTCAGCAATGCACTAAATCCCATTTTTGATCTGTTAACCATCTGAAATCAACCCGAGGCCCCCCGGGGACCTCAACCAAACATACTAATAAGTCCTAAAACACGATACGAACATAGTTGAGCCCTCAAATCACCTCAAACAACATAAAAACACGAATCGCACCCCATTTCAAGCCTATTGAAACTAAGAAAATTCCAACTTTTACAAACAACGCCGAAACCTATCAAATCATGTCCGATTGACCCCAAATTTTGCACACAAGTCATAGATGACACCACGGACCTAATCCAACTCCCGAAACTCCAATCCAAGCCCGATAACCATAAATTCCACTATCGGTCAAACTTCCAAATTCCCAACATTCACCATTTCAAGCCTATTTCAACTATAGACCTCCAAATCACAATCCAACGGAGCTAACGAAACCATCAAAACTCGATTCCGGAGTCATCTACACATAAATCCACATCCGATCAATCTATTCAACTTATGTTTTCTGTTACAACCCATATTTGCATACGTTAGATTACGCCGTAAGTTAGTCTATGTAGGTCTGAGAAGAGATTATCTTTGAGATGATAAGAATTTAATCCTCTTTGTCTTAATTGATACAAGGGTGCATAAGAGTGGTAAACAAGTATTAGAAGTTAAACGAATCAAGGATGTTGTAACTCGTATTTTCGGGTAAATCTAGAGGTGACTAATATTACCAAGAGGTTGTATTATAAGGTATTTAAATCATATAATATCCATATCATAAGTCTTGAAGTCAAACGAGTTATGAAACAAAAGTCGACAAAAGTTGTCACAACTTACGTTCATAATTTTACTTAAACTTAAGTCAAACGTTATTAACCTTTTCCCCCAATTTACATGGAATTGGGGGGGTGATCAACCCACAAAATTGAAGATCTATGAGTTTAGTTTTCAACTTGTTGAATTTTTCAATACGATCTCAGAATTGGGAGATATTCGCGTTTTCGGGAGATTGCGCCAAGCAGTTCTCTATGGGGCCCGCATAGGCGGTTAAGACATATAGATATATATATCGCGCCTCAAGCTCATTTTAAGTCATTAGTTTGCAGTATATTAAGACAATAGAACCCTAAGAACACTCTCTCAAGGTTCTCTTGTTATAACCCATATTTGTACGTGTTAGATTACACCGTAAGATAGTCTACCTTGGTTCGAGAAGAGAATTACCTTTGAGACAATAAGAGTTTATTCCTATTGGTCCTAAACGATGCAAAGGTGTATAAGGGCGGTTAACAAGTATTAGAGGATAAACGAGTTAAGGATGTTGTAACTCGCGTTTTTGGAAAAATCGAGAGGTGTTTAACATTACCAAGATGTCATGTTTTAAGGCATTTGAATGATATGATATCCGTTTCATAAGTCTTGAAGTCAAACAAGTTATGAAACAAAAGTCGACAAAAGTTGTCGCAACTTAGGTTCACAATTTTACTTAAACGTTAGGTCAAATGTTTCTGCGATTTTCTCCCAATTTACAAGGAATTACGGGGTGATCTACCTACCAAATTAAAGGTCTATGAGTCTAGTTTCCAATGATTCAAACCGTTTGTCCATAAGATCTCGGAGTATTGAGATAATTGTATTTACGTAGAACTGCGCAGGCTGGTAGGTGACAAGTAGGTGCATCACCTACTTGCCAAAATTAAGGGCTAAAAGTTAAAAGCCCCAAGTCGGTCAAGAGGGCTTTTAAAAGCTTCTAAAGCCAGTTAATTCACTATTATTTCACAGCTTCAAAACCTAAAAGAACCCCTGCAACCCCTCCCCAAAATAATCCCAAACAAACCCTAATCGATTTTTCCCTCTTTCAAGTTCTAGTTGAAGGTAAACCCTAGAGTTTGAGGAACCAAAGAAAGGGCTGAGTTATCTAACAAGCAAGGTGAGTTTACTGATCTATTTAATACATTTTTTCTACTGTTAATTCTTGGTAAGTCGTTCTATGTGTGTAAGAACTCACGGGACGGTGATCGGAAGCCGTGAGTTCGAGTTATTCACTTGTAGCGAACTGTTTTGTGAACTGTTTTGCGTTGCTGTAAAGCTGCATGTTATACTAATGATTTGTGGAGTTTTGGATGAGGAAGGGTGTGGAGAAACACCATATATATTTAGGGTTGTGGCCTGATATTTGTTCATAACATTTCCGGATCGTTTGACACGACTATAGTGGCCATTGTGTGTATGAAGTGATTGATTTGTGCGTGGACTGTTTTGAGAGGCTCAATATGATTCTTATTGATGTTGTTTGGCTGTTTGGTGACTGTTTGGACTTGTGTGAAGTCATATATATAGGGGAGGTGCTGTCCGTTTTGTTGCAAAATAGGTTACAGTCAATACATAATAGTTACGACGCTTAAACGATAACGTTAGTGTCCTTTCTCTTATTGTAGACTAAGAAGTCGTGGAAGTTTCATAGCTTGAGATTGGAAAGTATTGCAAGGTATGTGAGACTATCCTTTTCCTTCTTTTGCACGACTCTGACTGTACACAATGCAATGAACGAACCCAAAGATACTCTACTCTTAGAAGGTAGCAGTACGTATATTGTTTCCCCTCTTATGGGAGGATTGATATGACTCTTATGAGTCCAGCATGCATTATCTATTTTACTCTACCGAGCCGCGCTATAGTCGGCCAGGTATGGCACCTTTGTAACTATACATATGTATATGTTTTACTCTACTTAGCCGCGCTATAGTCGACAGCTATTTTACTCTACCGAGCCGCGCTATAGTCGGCCGGGTATGGCACCTATTGTGCAACCACTGATCAGTTGGGTATGATACTGAGGAGGCCCACAGAGGCATATGTATGAGATGATGATGAGGCCCACAGAGGCGTATATATGTATATGATGATTTTCAAAAGGATATAAATATATGTATATGCATATGCATGTCAGGCATGACATGGGTAGTCGCCCTCAGAGGCATTCAGATGGTACAGGTTGTATGTCTCTTACCCTGATGCTTATTATTGTTTTGCATTATGTTTCCTGTCTTACATACTTAGTACATTATCCGTACTGACGTCCTTTATTTGTGGACGCTGCATGTCGTGCTGCAGGTCCGAGCGGGCAGATAGACGAAGCTC